>JAODAC010053379.1:0-53750 GCA_027575185.1 Mimaenictus wilsoni
AATTCCCTCGCTGATAGTGCCGCGAAGTTATTTGTTCGGCTAGTTTTGAATAAAGCCATCTTGTGATTGAGAAATGTTTTCTTATTGGGCCATCCTAACATCCTATCTCTGACCTAGCTAGTTGTGCGGGGTTTTACGTAATTATCAACAAATTATAAAAATATGCGCGTAACGGCCATCAAAACTTTATTATTTTGTTACGCGCATAATTTTTAATTTCTTGATAAATCATGTAAAGCCCCGCACCTCGTTTCATCAGCTTGGCTAACGGCTTCACTTTTTTGGTCATATTTCGATTGGGAAGTTCAATGCTCTGTTCTGTATAATCTAGGGCAAAATTCCACAACGATACAACTACAGCATGGTACAAATTAATTCAGAGTGCATCGTGTTATATGGATATTGACCGAAACGAGATAAATTCAAGCTACATCACACAAGTGTGCTACAATGCAACGATATATCCATCTGCTTAGGGACATTTATTTTATAACATAGTTTTATTGTAATATAGTTGTACATTTGTTATCGCATTTACGATAATACATGTATATTGAAATGAAGTATGCGTTTTGTTTTTATTGTAAGATATATAATCCAAGTATAAAAAAATGGAACGATGGAATACTATATTTATTATCCCCTCTCGATTCTCAGACCACGCCGGTAGTTAGCACCACAATCCACAGAGGGCAAATTTTAAGCCACACATTTGCATAAGTGATATAGATTTTCTATGGTGCCACCCACCACGCGACACTTCGCGTTCCACTCGCTCATAGCGTTACAACAGGTTCTCGTGTTTATCCCAGCATGCCCTTGGTGTTTGAATTGGGGGACACCGATGAATGTCAACAGTGTTCCTGCTGTCAATTGCCGTCGTGCGTTCTCGGTAGTCATACTGATGTCGCATTCCGCACGGCTGAGCATCTCGCTCACCTTTCCCTCCAAATGTATTCGTGGCTGCCTATATGAGTTACAAATCCTCGTAACAATTTAATTGAATCGAGGTCGCAGCGAAGTTGATCAGCTGTTTGGGATAAGCCTTAACCTTTGAAAAAATATATTTATATTAAAGTTTGCTAATGTAAACAAATGATTAGTTGGGCGATATTATTTTGACAGTCAAAAACGATATATTATTCCTCCGAATATCCCTTGCCAGATGGTCTAACAGATTGATTGGTCAATAGAGTTTAAATCAATTAGCCACGTTCAATTTTGAATATTGGAGGTGCTGGGATTGTTCTCGTATTCCACAACTTGCTAACTTTAACAATTCTCTCCTGGTAGATGATAGCATTGATTCTTTCAGGTCCCAGATATATTGAGGAATGTTGTAGCCCAATTGTGTTACCATTAAATTAATGTTAATTATTAATAAAATATATCAACTTCTTTACACAAAATAAATTCATTATACAACTAGACAGGTAATTGCGACCTGCATCAGTCGCAATTACTGAGCATAAGCGAATTACTTTACACTTTAGCACACTCTCATAGTATTCTCCATAAACACTGATGCAAACACAAAATATTAACAATAAAACATAGAGACCAAATTCGTAATCGATTAAAGAGCTTCAGAAAGAACTCTTAACGCTTTTAATGATGACAAATATTTATAGGTAAAGTATTGAAATATCACATGTTCAAATTCGGGATAAATCGTATCGCTACCAAGGATTGTAGGAAAAAGGTATACACTGGTATACATCTATATAATTTATGCTGGTATACATTAACCATCTTCGTCATAGCTTATGTGTATGACCCATAATTTTAGGTTAATAATCAAAACTTTTTATGGTAATCTGTGAACAAGTGAAAAAATAACAACGAATGTCGAATTAGAAAAGGAACTAGTAAAAATTGAACCATGAGTGAACGTGAAGTGAAGCAAATCTTAAGAAAAATCGACTTTCCACAATGTGCAAAGGAAGCATTACTAAAAATAAGTATGGTACACACATATCAAATCTTCAACCAAATTATCTTTTTAAATTCTAGATGGCCTTGTTTGCGTGCGTTCACCAAACATAAAACAAATGGATCTCGCATTAGATCTAATGGCTGAATTTGTCTTCTGCGAGGTAGACCGTCGCGGGTATAAAACACCCGCATTCAATCCATTTCAAGAACTTCAGTTGTTAGAAGTCCTCTATGATTCCCTCAATGACACTCAAGACGAAACACATCGTAACACAGTCTTCATAAACCTTTTCAGTGGAACAACTGCCCCACAACGATTAAAAATACTCAGCAAATTAGTGTCCATTGCATTAGGGACAAGTGCATTTAAGATTCTAAATTCTGCCAGCACATGGATGCAGCAACTTGGAAACACTTCCTCCAACAGTTGCAAACTGGCGGAAAACCTCATAACTGACTATTTTATACTATTACCTAAAAGTTTGGAACAAGTGGAAGATTTGCCAAAAGCATGCCCGCAGTTTACAGCTAATTTTCTCACTGCTATTGGCGAATTGTATTTCGTTGAAGGCAATTTGAAATTTCCGCCAACGTGCTTATTAGAAGCAGTGACACATTGGATAATGAGTGATTACAAATTGTGTATCGCTGCCCAAATGATGCAGCATCCACTACCACCTGGTGCGATTGCCATGGAAGCAACTACGCCAATTGCAGGTTTATTAAAGTGGACTGTACTAGCACCAATTTGCAATATTAATAATGATTTGTATGCTCAATTACATTTGGGTTTATTGAAAAGTATCGTGGAGATTCCTCGGTTGCCCACGCCTAGGGCTGTTAGTGCCGCTGCTTTAACACAATTAAATGGTGCTATTCTAAAATATGCCATGGAAATTGATAAAAAGGCAAAAACCGAGAAATTTGATAAGGATACCCAGATGTTGCACGATACCAATTTACAATGCAGTCTTGATAGATATGCACAAATTGTACATGTTGCGCTTTCAATTCAATGTATTTATGGCAATATTGATGATTTAATGAATCAAATGCATTATTTGCCGAATAATCATGTTGTTAAAATTGTAATTAATTCGTATAAATGTAATAAATGATATTTCAGTTAGTTTATATTTTATTTGGGTTGAATTTCTGGTGTACTTCTAATATTTAACCGTAGAATTTTCAATTTCAATATTTGTCATCATATATGTTCATTTGCTATGTCTGCTTACAAATAGAGAGAGAAAAAAATCCCCGTTTTCAGAAAAAGTGGCCTAGTAACGCTATCAATTATTTTCATATTTCCCATAATCCTAAGATTATAAATCTTGCACCAATCGATTCAGGAAATTTGCTACAAACTCCTTTTTACCCTTTTACAAGTAATTAAACATTACTTGCAACTGATATTAGAATTCCTGAATTTTAAAAGCCAGAAAATGACTTTAAATGATGTGACCCAAAGATTGCACTATTATTTATATTTGCTATTTGCCCAATTCTTACAACGATTGATTCAGAAGTAAATTTGTCACAATCTTCAGTAAGATTTTCTTCGATTAGCGACAATATTATAGACTGTTGAAGTTTAGTGTAATAACGTCAACAACATCGTGGACCTCAGATAAATGACTCGGTCTAAAGATTCCATATTTCTCTTATAAATTATGATTCATGGTGAAATTTTCTATAAATTGTTACGACAGTCTCTTTTTATTATTTAAAAACGAGATTATAACTAATGAAAATGGAGTCTAATAACTAAATTCACTTGTGCTAAAGATTGCATTTTAAAATATATTGCCTTCCACCAGTGAAAGAATTAAATTTGTTACTGAGTACCGCCAATAATATCAGTAAAATGGGATCTTTATGCCAAAACATTTAACTGAAAATGAAATGACGATTTGGTATTAGACTCAACTTCAGCGATCTACAATTTCGAACCTAAGTAATTAATCAAAGAAACTTACTGAAAAATGTGGCAAATTTAGTTTTAAATTAATATAAGATTTGTGTGCAACAAGTCATTTGAATTAATTTTTCTGGCTGCGAAAATTTGGCCGTTCTTGTACACAATACATCAGTTATAATTTCGCTTTTAAGTAATTAAACGAAAATGCATTGCAGAAGTTATCGCAAATTTCACTCTGAATCGAATTATGCATGATTTATAATCTTAGAATTACGGGAAATATGAAAATAATTGACAACTAGGAAACTAGTCATTTTTCGGAAAAACGATTTGATTTGATCACACAATCTTTGGGCTTCATATACCAAATATACCAATCAAAAACCAGTATACTTCATTTACCAAAACAAACTACATTTAATGAAGAATTAATTATTTCCTGTATGAGAATTCTATAATTTATGTATCAGAAATTAGTTTAAAAGAAAGTTTGAATTTCACTTATTAGTTACACCTTTTGGCCGCTACGTGCTACCGTCGGCTTGGCGGACAGCCTGGGTTGCATATATTTAAAATGCCGTTCAGATTGTACACAAATTTGGACTATTGAGGGATTTGTTTTACTATAAATATTAGAAATAACATTAGATGGTCTGATTAGGTTATTTAAAATTACATGTTCACTAATTACATTCAAAATAATTAAACAGTGTTGCATTTATTCTGAACGAAAAACCCGTTACTTCAGTATATGCTGATGTTATGTCCGCCCTCTGACAAGAAGCCATTCAACTAAGTCCTGTCAATTTCAAGCGCCATTTTTCCAAGAGCGGGGTTATTGTTTGTTTTCCCAAACAACGGCATTCGCTTGTTTTCCAATTGTTTTCTTGCTAACTTAATGTAAAATTATCGCAAATATATTACAATGCCGCCTCGTCTGAAGCATATCGAAGTGGAAAACTTCAAATCGTATCGCGGGCGTAAAATAATTGGTCCATTAAAGCCTTTCAATGCTGTTATTGGCCCAAATGGATCAGGTTAGTAATTAGTAACTATTGTAAAATAGGAAT
The DNA here is from genome assembly GCA_027575185.1 of Mimaenictus wilsoni. Classification (NCBI taxonomy): domain Eukaryota; kingdom Metazoa; phylum Arthropoda; class Insecta; order Coleoptera; family Staphylinidae; genus Mimaenictus; species Mimaenictus wilsoni. Next base: position 4,927 of record JAODAC010053379.1, read on the forward strand.
AAATTGCTCAATTAAACTTAAATTTATTCGATAGGTAAATCAAATTTCATGGATGCCATTAGTTTTGTAATGGGTGAACGCACAACGTCTCTGCGTGTAAAAAGATTAAGTGACTTGATCCATGGAGCTGCGATTAACAAACCCATTTCAAGAAGGTAGAAATCACGATTTTACATTAGAAAACCGTCTAATACTTGTGTAACTTTTAGTGCTTCTGTCACTGCTGTATTTTATCTGGACGATGAAGGTAATGAAGTTGCTTTCCAAAGATCCGTACAGGGATCTTCATCGGAATATCGTATCAATAACAAGGTACATAATATGTTTGTGTTTGATAAACTGTGCGAAACAGAACATGTTTTATTAAGTGTTAAAATATGTTTAAGCTAGCACAGAGAATGTACTCTTCCTAACAAATGTTGTTCTTGTTGATAACTTGCTAGACAAGAATAATACTGAACTACATTAGGAAACATTTTAAACTTTCATTATTTAGATTATTTTACATATTTTCGTTATTTCAGATTGTGTCCAGTCAAGAATATATGGCAGACTTGGAAAAGTTGAAAATTAATGTAAAAGCTAAGAACTTTTTAGTTTTCCAAGGAGCTGTGGAAAGTGTGGCGATGAAAAATCCCAAGGAAATGACTGCGTTGTTTGAGGAGATTAGTGGGTGAGTTAAAATGTAATTATTATATTAAAATAGATGTTAATTATCAGAAAATGTTCAGATCTGGAGCATTGAAGGAGGATTATGACAGATTAAAACAACAAATGCAGAAAGCTTTAGAAGAAATGAATTTCGCCTATCAGAAAAAGAAAGGTATCAATGCAGAGAGGAAAGAAGCGCGGTTAGAAAAGGAGGAAGCTGATAAATATGCTAGATTAAGAGATGATTTGGTATGTTATAACACGCTTATAACACTGAGCAACATGAAATTATTTCTTGGGCAGATATTCGCTATCCTAAATGAAATTGTTTCAGTCCCTTTTCCCAGTTTCATTAAGTGAGAACTTTTATCCAAGAAATAAAAGGTAATTTGTTGCCCAGTGTATTTATTAATTTGATTTTATCAACATGTCGTTTCGAAAATTAACCTCTACGATTGTTAATTAATGTGTAGAACGAAAAGCAAGTTGAACAACAACTTTTTCGCCTCTTTCACAATGAACGCGATATGAAAAACTATGAGAGTGAGCTGAAATCAAAACAGAAAGAAGTGGATAAAATCGAACGTAAGAAGGAAAAGGCCGAGGAAGTTCTTAAAGAAAAGAAAAAAGAGCAGGGTCGCATCGGACGTGAATTGGCTAAAGTTGAACAGGATATTCGCGAAGTTGAAGTGGAAATATCGAAGAAGAAGCCGCAATTTATTAAAGCCAAGGAGCGCGTAACACACATGCAGAAAAAACTCGACAGTGCTGGTAAAACATTGGAACAGGCGAGAAAAGCTGACGAGGCACATAACTTAGATGTGAAAAAATTAGAGGATGAGTTAGCGGAAGTTGAAGCATCAAAAAGTGAGTATGAGAACGCCATCGCAGGGGAGTCACAGAGCCAAGGACGAGATGTTCACCTCGAAGATGAACAGGTTAGGGAGTATCATAGACTCAAAGAAGAAGCGGCGAAAAGATCGGCGCGATACATGCAAGATTTGGATTCGGTGAATCGTGAGCAGAAGTCAGATCAAGATCGGTTGGATAATGTCGCACGAATGCGCACAGAGGCTGAGAATACCCACCGTCAAAAGGAACACGAGAAAGAAGAAATGGAAAAACGCATCGAGAAGTTGAATGAACACATTCGAACATCGGAGCAGGCGTTGCAAGATCAGCGACAATTGAGAAAAGATCTTCAGTCGGATGTTGGTTCTTCAAAAGACCGTGTTCAAGAGGTTCAAAGGCAGCTTGAGGATGTTAGCGAACAGTTGGGTGATGCACGTACCGACAAACATGAAGATTCAAGACGGAAAAAACGACAAGAGATTGTTGAACGGTTTAAGAGTAACTATCCAGGAGTAGTAAGTTTATTTAATCATTTCAATCTTAAAAGAATTCATGTTAACACGGCCTTGACAATTTTAGTTCGACCGAATGATAAACATGTGTCAACCAACACATAAGCGTTACAATGTGGCTATTACGAAAGTTTTGGGAAAGTTCATGGAGGCCATTGTTGTGGATACGGAACAAACTGCGCGCAATTGTATTAAATATCTGAAGGAACAAATGCTGGATCCGGAAACATTTCTTCCTATTTCCTACCTACAATTGAAGCCGTTGAAGGAGCGGTTAAGGAATATTTCCGATCCGAAGGGCGTGCGCTTGTTATACGATGTACTGCAGTTTGAGCCTCAAGATATCGAGAATGCGGTATTGTTTGTCACAAATAATTCCCTTGTTTGTGAGACACCTGAAGATGCGATGAAGGTGGCATACGACATTGGAGGTCGCTACGATGTAAGTATTCTAAATGATTTTGAAAAAATTTGGATGTGTATGATGTCAACATTTTATATTTTAAATTTACGTTTGAAGTCTAGAGGTTCATTTTTCCATTTTGGAAATCTAAATCTTGGTCAGTTCAATTAAACACTCAGTTTTAACGAAACAACGTATTTTTATGAAGTTTTAACAATTTCCGAGTAATGCTTTCTATCATATAACAAAAAGGTAAATTCAATGATTAGCACATTTAAACACGTTTTCCTTATATTTTAGCGAATATTTGTCAAACATTTCCTGAACGGTTGGGCCTTTTATCGCGAAAATCGCGATATCGCTTTAGCACATCTAGACACTTCTCAAATATTTTAGAGAATATTTGCCAGAAGTTCAGAAATCGCATGTTAATAACTGAACCGTTGCAGCTATGCTCCATGTGCTTAAGCGCATTTTTCACGAAAAGTTAATTTAGCATATCTACATACATATCGTATGTTAATGCCTGAGCCGTTGCGACCGTCGATCGCTCTATGCGTTTGAATGCATTTTTCACCAAAACGGGGGATTTTGCGCATCTATACACTTTTTCACATATATTTTAGGGAATATTTGCCAAAAATGTTCAGGAATAGCATGTTAATAACAAAATCATAATTACTCTTAGTTTTTAGATTGGACATTCCCGAGGTCTGGCGCTTTTTTTTTAAATTTATCCACTACCATGGTCAATAGCGTTTTTCAGTTAATTTTCAATATAAGGATTTTTTAAGAAGATTACACCCATTTCTAATTCCTCTTTCGTATAGATGTGTGATCATTTTTTAGTCTTCCTCTTAAACAAACTGCCTCATAAACAAATTCCTACCATTGCCTGTCATCACAGTTCTGTTATCATTTCTAGAAGATTTTTCCGTTTTGAGTATAATTAAGATCATGATTTAATTATTCTAATCAAAGCTTAAGGGATAATGAACATTTATTTTTTATTAATTTTACAATAAATAAGGGACTATTATGAATTATATACTTTTTATGCACGGTTTTCTTTTTTAATAATCACACATGTTCTTATAAAACGTAATCATATTTGCAAATCACAATATATTTCTCATTTTTAAGGCGGTGGCATTAGATGGAACATTCTACAATAAATCCGGAATTATTTCCGGCGGTAGTTTAGACTTAGCCAGAAAAGCTAAACGCTGGGATGAAAAACATATGTCGCAGTTGAAATCGCAGAAGGAGAAACTAACGGAAGAATTGAGGGAGGCTATGAAGAAGAGTAGAAAGGAATCAGAGTTGAATACTGTGGATTCCCAGATTCGCGGAACTGAAACAAGATTGAAATATGCTAAAACCGATATGGAAAGCACTGTAAGTTCTCTTTCATTACCATATTTAGATACTAATAGAACCTCCATTTTATAGAACAAACAAATTGTTAAAATAAACGACGATCTCCATCGTCTCTCACAAGAAATAGCAAAATATGGCCCGGACATTGAAGATATCGAGCGTTCAATGCAAGTCCGTGAGCAGCAAATCGAAGAAATCAAACTGCAGATGAACAGTGTCGAAGATGTCGTCTTTTCCGACTTTTGTCAAGAGATTGGCGTGAAAAACATTAGGCAATACGAAGATCGTGAATTGCGAACACAGGAAGAGCGTAAACAAAAGCGTCTCGAATTTCAAAAACAGATCAATCGCATCACAAGCAATCTTGAGTTTGAAAGAAGTCGGGATACGCAGACAAATGTCAGCCGTTGGGAGCGTACTGTGAACGATGAGGAAGAGAAATTGGAGTCTTGCAAAAAGGCCGAGCAAAAGCAACGCGATGAAATCGATAAAGATTTGAAGTCAATTGAGAAGTTGAAGACAGATCGACTGCGCCACAAACAGGAATGTGACGCTATGGAAGAAGAGGTCGGCAAGTGTCGTCGTGAAGTGGGCACAATTGCGAAAGATATTCAAGGCGTACAGAAACAGGTGACGAGTATCGAAAACAAAATTGAGACAAAAAAGGGGGATAGGCATAATATTCTTATGCAATGCAAGATGGATGATATAGCGATACCAATGTTGATTGGCAATATGGAGGATATTGTACAACAGGATCCGAATCAGAGTTCTTCGAGTGATATCACAAACACATCGAGCGCTGTGTATGAGCGAGAATCACGTATACAAATTGACTACGACATGTTGTCTGAGAACTACAAAGATTTGGAGGAGAAGGATGAAGTGAAGAAAGTTGGCGATAAACTCCAGAAAGCTATCAATAATCTGCAGGATACTTTGATGAAGATCCAAGCGCCGAATATGAAAGCCATACAGAAGTTGGAACTTGCTCAAGGAAAGCTACAATCAACGAATGAGGAGTTTGAATCTTTACGAAAACAAAATAAGAAAACCAAGGCAGCTTTTGAGAGAATAAAGCAGCAAAGATATGAACGTTTTACTAAGTGTTTCGATCATGTTTCTAATGAAATTGATACCATTTATAAGAAACTGGCACAGAATCAGTCGGCGCAAGCGTTTTTGGGTGCCGAAAATCCTGAGGAACCGTTTTTGGATGGTATTAATTACAATTGTGTGGCACCGGGTAAGCGATTCCAACCGATGTCGAATTTATCTGGTGGTGAGAAAACCGTTGCTGCCTTAGCGTTGCTATTTGCAATTCACAGTTATCAACCGGCCCCGTTCTTCGTTCTGGATGAGGTTGATGCTGCCTTAGATAATACTAATATTGGAAAAGTGGCTAAGTATATTACGCAAAAAACAGAATCGTTACAGACCATCGTTATTTCGCTCAAAGAGGAGTTTTACTCGCACGCTGATGCTTTGATTGGCATATGTCCAGAGGTGAGTGTTAATTTTGTTTCCGTTGCACATATATGTCATGACTTTAAATATATCGATTATTTTGTTTCTTATATGGCAGTCGGAATTGCTTATATTAAAAATAGTTTCGCAATACTTATTACTGCTAACATTTTATTGCTTTCAACGAATTTTGATTCTCATTGATCACAGTATTACAAAATACCGCGAATGTGACTCCTATTAGAATATAGCATCAAATTATTATTAAGGTAGTATATTGAAAAATGCATAATTTTGCAATTCGCGTCAATTTTGAGAACTTTGTAACCCTTTGGAAGAGGATTTTACACAAACCCATTGATTGTTAACTACCATGAGTTGTAAAACAGATCTTTAAACCGGAAAATATATTTCGCAAGTTTTAGCACCTTTTTACACACACCGTCGCCTTTCAGACTAAAAACTGGCGATGGCATTCGCCGGAGCAATTTATCAATTTATAATTGAAATTAAAACAATTAAATTGAAATACAGTACACATGAAATGAATATAGAAAATGTTATTTACTAAATTATTTCGATGTGGAACAGCACCAACAGTACACAAATATTCATTAGTAGTCATATTGCATTATTCCACCACCTATGTATAAAAAGTTGCCAATTGCATCCTGAGCGGCAGTTAGCAGCTGTAGTGCAACTGGAGAGAATAGTTCTTCAAATTGTAACGATATTAGCAAGCCACTTGAGGACAACTTCGATATTTGAAATTTTGAAAAAGAAAAGTTTAAACTCATCTCTATCGCTCTAAAGTGCAGAAACAGTTGGATGCAGTCGCGAGGTTTTGCCTGTCATTAACAGACATAAAACGTTTACCAGAATTATCATCTAACATATATGCGTGTGAAATTAACTGAGCATTATCTTGCATTATCTCCAATCACTAATCAACATGACGAAAGATTGAAGGCCTCGCTCACTAGTACTCCAAATAAACATGTCAAAAATACCGGCTTGAATATGGGCCACAATCGCGGGAGCCATTAATCGCTGCCAGTATGAATACAATCGCGATTTTCAAGTGGGCCCATTAATTTTTACTTTTTTAGCTTTTAGTCACATTTACAGTCACATAGTTTGTAGTTGTGTGATGCGTTTCTACCGAAGGTCTGCAATATACTAGAAATTTGGGCACACTTTACTAGATATTTGTCATTTCGATATAAATTCATTTTTGTAAATCTAATTTTAAAACGTCTACATTGCCCGCTGTAAATGTAATAGGAAAAATGTAAAGATTTTAAAATTTCTTGCAATTACCCATTGTTCGTTTGCAGAAAATCATTGTGATGCAAGCATTTGAATATCTTGTCTTAACTATATTCATCAAAGTGACATAACATTCCATTCTCACAACCAAAGATTGGGAATTCTCAAGAACATTGCCAATTTACTAAACACGATCAAAACCTAAATTAAAGTGGCTGAAAACTACCCCCACATTAACCACAATATGCTTTTTCGACGAGTCATACGTTTTTGCTTTAGGCATAATTAAATTTCTGATATAAATTTACTAAATAATTAAATTTATTAGTGAAAGTCTCCATGAAGCATGAATAAATTGGCAATATAGACATTAATTGACATGATTAATACCTCGTGCAGAAGCACTTTTCAAATGCAATATGAAAAGCAAAATGTAAATATTTATCCTTGTATTCTTTTGTTACAGCCTGGAGATTGTTTAATCAGCCAAGTGTTGACGTTCGACTCCACTAAATATGCGTTATAAAAGTAATATAATTAATTTTACACTGTTTACTTTTCGGAATTTCTGAATAAATCGTATTATATTACTATAGCTAATGTGTTTTATTAATCTTGAACTCCATGTTACACAAAATGAATTACAGTACTCGTAACTTACTGAACAAATAAACAACTATGGCGAAAGGTCAACTTAATGATAGGATACTTTAAACACTTCTGTTACAATGTAATGTAAGTTAATATAAACATTTTACTCGTAATGAAACTTATTTATATAATAGATAATGAGTTTATAATTGTCTGCATAAATAACTTTAACTTGTGATTGCAGTAATAATGTCATAATTAAATAAGTGAATATGTTTCAATGTTATATAAAGTTCTAATTGATTAGTTTTGATTTCTTCACAAATATGGATAGTTACAATTTTCCTTGCAGAATGGAGAGTCAGAGTATGGCTAGAAATTCATTTCCTGGGGAGTGGATTTGACGGCAAGGAAAGCCGCAGAAATTTGAAGGAGGATACATATTGGGAAAAAAAGGTTCACTTTGCACTATCAAACATCATACCAACAAGCTACACATACAGAGAAAAACCAAGCTGCGAATTAATAAAATCTTCCTGTGGCCACATAAGTAGAGCTACTTTTGTAAGATCAATTGATGTATGTGATAGAAAGATTCTGCAAAGAGTCTTGGGAGCATTGCGGGTGGAGAACCTCAGATGGGTCAACCAATGAAACCAATGTCGAGAACGAAAATGCAATGATCAAGAAGAAGAAGAAGATCTAGTACATCAACTATTGCAATTCATGTACTGGAAACGAGATGCGGGAGTTAGAGAGGATTGCAGAATAAATTGAAGGATGGTAGGGCATGTAGAACCATATATTATTATTCTTATTATTACTATATTTCTCCAGTAGTTTTAACTATCTATACCTGTGTTTCCCAATGTGGGGTGTACGCTTCACAAAGGGGTTTTAAAATTGGCTGCGCTTGGAGAATCCCAATTGGAATTTGACTATCCGCCAGGGGATACCCCTTGAATACCCTGAAAGACTTTATAAAAGGAGGAAAACAGGTTGGGAAATACCGGTGAAGACAGAATCAACCTACTTGTTAAAATGCTGGATAAGAATTGTTTTTATTTTATCATAAAAAAAGCACCAGAAAATAAGTATATACTTACTGATGGTATGTTGTTATAACCGCCTAGTGCATAAGCATCATATGCCGCCGTGATCTTATTGTTCTTCTTCTTTCATGACGCTACAGCCCGCTAACGCTTCCTCCATTTCTCCCTATCCTTTGCATATTTCTTCCAGTTTGTCGACTGTAGGAGTTGCCTTGTAGCCTGGCGCACCTTATCCTCCCATCTTTTTCTTGGACGTCCTCTTCTTCTGCAACCCTGAGATGTGATCTTATTGTTAGCCTAATAAAATAAATTCCTCTAGCACAATATCTTCATTTAGATCACAATGGAAAAACAATCACTTTTCCACACCTGGAATCATCATTGAAGTGACAGATTAAGTGATGGTTCTGGTTTATATGGGGTCTGGTAGTATCATCACGACATCACGAAGCTGAAATCTTCTGAACCGTAGTCAGGGGCGTTTTCCGTTGCGTCCCTTAAACAAGGGACCTATGACCTTCTTTAATATCATTTTCTTATTGTGTGGCATAATGTTTCTTACACATCTTCATCAATTAATCCTAATAGAGTCTCATGGATTAGTAAAGAAAGTCAAAGCAAGCGAGGCCAGGAGGGTGGAATAAGAAAGGAATTGACTCAAAATGGGGCCCTTGACTATCAGTAAGGACGCGGTTGTCCACTCTCGATACCAGACAGATGGTATGGCATAAAAAGGTTGAGAAACACTAATCTATACCGTCCTCAAACTTTTCTGTAAATTGGGAGTCCATTTAAAAATCATTGCACAGTTCGCCGACTCCGCGTGGTTTTTTTTTTGGGCTAATGAATAGACCCCGTAACAGTGGTCAAATTTGCTCCAAGGGGGCCCTGTTTGTTTTTTGTCGTACTATCGACCTCACTGCGTGGTCCCCTGGGCGATGGCGGACTCTACTTTGAGAACCACTGATCTATACAATAAGAGCGGAGTTAAATTAGCTGTATGTGGAAATATATCCCGAAATTAGCCATTTGTGTCATTGAAAAATGAAAAAAGCTCCTAAAGATACAAGTTCATTTCGACCTAGTTTTATGGGCGCGAATTTCTCTCAAGCATGGTCCACTTGACTGTTGCACAGACTAGCGAATTATTTTCAGTTCAATAAAGGGTAACCATATAAAATAATAAAATTGCAACAATGTGAAATCAAAATTGGGTTTGAATAAGTTTATCCCCATCGCAAGTGTTGAAAACTAGGCAATGCACATGTCTATTCGGTTAGGTCCATATTCGAACGTATTCTCTAAGGCGAAAATAAGTACTAGTGTCCTATATATTTCAATAAGAAATATAGTAATCTGTGAGAAATGCTATATGCAATGGTTGCGTAAGCTACATTTGATTACTTTGTAGTACAAAGTTGTGACATGGAGCTGATTAAGTTGCCTATATAAAACTACCGTTGACATCGATCTCCACGCGGATATTTTCAAATGACGCCTACCGTGGTCTACCGGTCGCGCCACTTGTGCCACATCACGAATATAAATGCAATTTAGCGTGGCAAATCGCCGCCAATGTGGCTGTCTTTAATGACAGAAAATGCCCTTTAATCCGCGCAATCAGCACGCTCAGCTAAGCACCGGCACCGGCACATATCGGTGAAAGCTCAACACTTGGCTGGCCGGAGTTAACACGACGCGCAGCTCTCTCTCGTCTGTCATTCTCGACGTCGACGCTTTTCCAACTTTCGCCGCACGCACGTCACGTGACACGCGTGCTTGGTGGTGACGTTAAACCACTCGCTCGTGTGTCTGCCAAGCGAGCGCGCTCAGAGCACACGCACACACCGCACACAGTGTACGACTTGTTCGCGATGACGACCCAGCAGCAACCGACTTTGACTCGAGGCATTGTGAAACAAGTAAGTACGCATTGCGCCCTTCGTGTGCCCGTCAGCGATGCGCGTACTCGCAGTGTGATTGTTTTTGCCCCATGTGCGCGTCCTCAATCGACGATCCGAAGATGTTTTCAGTCAGAGTTTCACAGCGCTACGCCGAGTTGTTTGTGAATGCGCACACGTTGGAAGAGAGTGCCTGGTTGGCACTCACGTTGCTATTCCGGCAGCACACATATGGCGCACAAACTTGAACGGTTCCCGTGTGTATTGCGATTGAATGTTGAGCTAAACGACGTAGTTTGCGTGGTTTTAATTCATTCTTATATCCGCCGACGTGTTTGTTGTTTTCCTATTCCTTTTATTTGCCACATGAACCTGTATAACCTCTGGTATGAGTTGGCATCTCGATGCTTCACAACTTGCGCCTATTGTGACCTTTTTAATAGGATTAACAGAGAATCTTTATTTTAATATAGACAAAAATATGTTCATTGTATTATTACTTGTAGAAATATGTAATAATGCAATGTTGTATGTGTACATTTTGTACTTACATAATTATCCGGCAATTTGCTTTCTCATCGCTATCTATTATCACAAAAATTGTGTTATCGTATTATATTTACCTACTGTTTTCTAATCTTAGGTTCTCTCCGGGGACTCTGTTATTATTCGAGCTTTACAAGGCGCGCCGCCTCCCGAGAAGCAGATTATTTTCTCCGGAGTAACAGCACCAAAACTTGCGCGTCGCGTTACAGATGGAGCAGAAGACACCAAGGATGAACCATGGGCGTGGGAGGCTCGTGAATTCCTTCGCAAGAAACTTGTCGGCGAAGAGGTGTCGTTCAAGTCGGAGAAGCCGCCAAATGCAACCCGCGAGTACGGTGTCGTATACTTGACCAAGGATGGCGTCACCGAGAATATGACCGAGAGTCTGGTGCGTGAAGGTTTGGTGACGGTCCGACGTGCGCCTGACAATGCTGCGCTCGCTGAGCTAGAGGACGCTGCGAAGTCAGCCGGTAAGGGCAAATGGGGCGGCACCGCCAGTGAGCACGTGCGTGATATCAAGTGGTCCATCGAGAACATGCGCGCATTTGTCGACAAGGCCGCCGGCAAACCGATCAAGGCCATCATTGAACATGTTCGTGATGGTTCCACGGTGCGTGCATTCCTCCTCCCCGATTTCAACCACATCACGCTGATGATCTCAGGTATTCGTTGTCCGGCCTTTAAAATCGAGGCCGGTAAACCTGATGCGAGCGTTGATGTGCCCTTCGCCAAGGAGGCGCGTTTCTTCGTCGAAACGCGTCTGCTGCAGCGCGACGTTGAGGTGATTCTGGAATCAGTCAATAACAATAACTTCGTTGGCACGATTTTACATCCCAAGGGGAATATTGCGGAAGCATTGCTCGCCGAAGGTTTGGGTCGTTGTGTTGATTGGTCGATAGCGTTTATGAAATCCGGCGCTGATAAACTGCGCGCCGCTGAGAAGAAAGCCAAGGATCAGAAGAAGCGCATTTGGAAGGATTGGCAGTCGAACGCACCGATTATTCCCAACAAGGACAAGGAGTTCACAGGTACTGTTGTGGAAGTCGTTAATGGTGATGCGCTCATGGTCAAGATGCAGACTGGCCAGGTGAAGAAGATCTTCCTCTCTTCCATTCGTCCGCCCAAGGAGGCCGGCCGTGCCGCCGATGAGGATGGCAAGCCAGCGCCACGTCCCAAGGGCTTCCGTCCCCTATACGACATTCCGTGGATGTTCGAGGCGCGTGAATTCCTCCGTAAGAAATTAATTGACAAGAAAGTGCACGTGTCGGTGGATTACATTCAGGAGGCGAGGGATAGCTTCCCGGAGAAGGTTTGCGCCACGGTGACGATCACCGGTATTAATGTCGCTGAAGCGCTCGTTTCCAAGGGTTACGCTACCGTCATCAGGTACCGACAGGATGATGATCAACGCAGTGCACATTACAATGATCTTCTGCAGGCAGAGACCAAGGCGGCGAAATCCCTTAAAGGTATTCACGCCAAGAAAGATATCCCCACCCACCGTGTCCATGAAATTGTAAGTATTCGAAATAGATTTCATTGAGGGTTGTGCCATTCCGTTTTGGGGTTTATTAATTTCATAAAAATAATTGGTTTCTTCGAATTTTTTACATTCACATTAGTGTTTTACACCCGATTTTGTCATCAAATAGATGCTGTTAAAATGGTTGTCTTAGCCCCATTAATTAATATTTATAATTTATTAAAATTGCCTAGTATTTTCAATTTCATGACTACGATACTCAACGGTTATGTCCGTCGTATAATTAGGAATATAAATAACTAGTATATTTAAATAACTTTAGTCTATTTAGTATATTTGTTTCAGTTCGATTCTTTTCGATAATTCTTGGTATGATAAGTATAGAATCTATTAATTTCTTTGTTTTGATTCTTTTGCTATTTTCTCGCCGAGCGCAAAGTTTATGTACCAAAAATCACTCTCACATATTTGTCATCCCTAGTCTAAATTGGTTAGATGAACTTCTTGTAATCTCTTTCATCGAAACCGTAAAAAACACTTTTAGTAATGTTAACTAATTGAGTTTTCGATAATTATGAAAATTTGATCGTTTGAATTATTGCACAACAAAATAAAAATACAATCGAATAAATTCTATGACAAAGACTAGATAATATACTGGATGTATTCAACAACCACTAGTATCTTCAATTTCGGTTGAGTGGTTTTCGAGATATTTTAGTTACCGATTTTGAAAACAAGGCTTTTTGAGAAAAAGGCATTTGAAAATTTGTTAGGGGCTGATTTCAATGCAATCAGTAAATAACATTTTTTATTTGAAAATGTGCCTGACACATTTTTAAGCTAGCAAACTTTTATAATATCTAAACATTGAAGAATCAATTTTTAGTGGGTCGTGAATTATGAGTAACATCAGGATCAAATTGTTAAAAGCGAGAGGTCTGATCTGTTTTCCCTGCTAACTACAAATCAAAATTCCCATTGTGAGTTGCAACTTTTATATATTTGTTTCTTATAGGATTCAGCTAAATCGAAGCAATATTTCTCTTCCTTCCAACGCGCAGAGCGTGTCAACGCCATCGTAGAATTCGTCGCTTCCGGTTCCAGGCTGCGCCTCTTTATCCCGAAGGAGCACTGCTTGGCCACCTTCCTCCTTGGTGGTATTAATTGCCCGCGTGGTGCACGCCCGGCAATGGGTAACCAACCACCGACTAATGCTGAACCATTTGGTGAGGAAGCACTGCTCTTCACCAAGGAACGCGTGTTGCAAAAGGAGGTGACCATTTCGGTTGAGTCCACCGATAAAGCCGGTAACTTCATTGGCTGGCTGTGGATCGATAACGTGAACCTCTCCGTAGCTCTTGTGCAAGACGGCTACGCAGCAATGCACCCGAACGCCGACCGCTCCAAGTACTATCGTGAATTGAAGAATGCAGAGGATAGTGCCAAAACACAGAAACTCCGCCGCTGGAAAAACCATGTGGAAGAGGAGCAGGAGGAACAACAGAAGGTTGAGGAAGATCGTGCGAATCCCGAGCGTACTGCCAACTACGAGGAGGTAGTCGTCACAGAGGTAACACGCGAAGGTAACATTTGGGCGCAACTTGTCACGATGGGACCAAAGGCAGAGGCGATGAGCGTGAAATTGCGCCAAGAGTTCCAAACTAACCCGCCATTGCCTGGTGCGTATACGCCCAAGCGTGGTGATCTTTGTGCCGCCAAGTATTCTGTTGACGACGAGTGGTACCGCGCCAAGGTCGATAAAGTCACTGGCGGTGAAGCATCCGTTGTGTTCATCGATTACGGCAATGCGGAGACGCTTAGTACATCTCGTCTGGCTAGTCTTCCCGCCGGCTGCAACAGCGACAAACCGCTAGCTACTGAGTACTCGCTCGCCTGCGTCTCCCTGCCCAAGGATCCGGAGTATGCGGATATGTGTCTGAAATACCTGCGTGAGGATACAGCCAATCGCGTCCTGCTGCTCAATATTGAATATCGTACACCGGGCGCTCCTTCTGCCGTCACCCTGCTATCAGAGAACCGAGAGGATGATATCGTGAAGAATCTGATCACCGAAGGATTGCTCTTGGTTGAGAAAAGAAGGGAGCGGCGATTGGCGAAATTGGTAAGTGCTTATTTTACGATGAATACTTTGTACTCGACAGGTTTCATTAACGATGTCTCGAGGTACAATAAGTCGAAGGGTGCCATTTGATCATTACTTGCGCGGGAATAACGCGATTTGCATTTAATTTTGTTAGGTTTTATAAATGTCGGTAAAATTTCTTTTAATCCCGAAAAGCAACATTAATCAAAATCTTACTTTAATTTAGCATCACGGTTATAATTCGTGCCCTGGTAGTTTCATAATTTTCTTGCTGCCAAAATACATATATGTTATTTGTATGTCTGGGCTCCAACGTATTAATAGTATGAAATATTCCCATTTATTCCCAAAACTGAAGCCTTGAACTGAACCATGGCCGCAGATTAAACTCACTTTGCCTTTAATAACTGCTCTTTTAATTCCGATGTGAAGTAGACGTGACAAACGATTACAAACTATCAATGTTAATCGATAGCATGAAATATAGATGAAATTAGCCCAGGAGGAATCCATTTGAGACATGGGTTCAGACGCCATTGGAGACTTGGACCAATGTGTAGGCTGGCAAAAATATACCAAATTTTCACTCAAATCAGGGGTGCTAATCCCTGATCCTCCTTAATATAGATATTTCGTTTTTTAGATATGTTGATACCTAGGGTCAAGTGTTAGATGTTTGGTTTATTCTTATGAATTCACAATCTCTTATGGGATAAATTGATAAATGTTTCTAAAATCTCTAATTCTAAAATCTAAAATTCATTCGATATTTGTCCCATTTTATGAGTTTCCCAATTTCTAACCTGCTGGGCCAGGTAATTGGGACAACTCTCGTCATCCAAAAGTAAAAGTGTTTAGCAGTAATCACATGTACATTCAATTTTCAATCAGATTTGCAAAATTATTTCGAACAATGTTAAAATGTTTGAATGCACTTTTCAATACGAAAACCGTTATTATTGATATTTAAAATGTACAATATGCACGTAATGTTAACTGAAGGTATTTCCGTTGTAGTTAGGGGAATACAGAGCAGCTCAAGATATCGCCAAGAAGAACCACTCGAACATCTGGGAGTATGGCGATATCACCGAAGACGACGCCAACGAGTTTGGCCGTTAAAACGTGGGATGATAGAAAGACGTCGCCGGCCAAATATACACGTCATCCATATTTGCCAAAACGCGCCGTCGACGTTCACCACTCATCTTACACATTTACAAACATGATGGTGAGACGCACGAGATGGCAGACACAGAGCATACGAATGTTTATGTATACATTTATATAACACAATTTTTGCATGTTTTTAAAACGCTTCTTGAGGGCGAGGATTTTGCAGCGGAGATTGCCTTCGAGTACTACACTGAAGTACGAATCATATATGTATATAAAAGTGGGAATTATGTAAAACGCATGTGCAGATACAGATTATTACGAAACGAGCATTCTTTTAGCAAACAATTTTATAGATGGTTTTATATAGATGTATATATTCGGATTTGTAATTTAATATTATTAATTCGCAAAGGAAGAAGCCGTTGGCGGATAGACACATTGGGAGAGATCTATGTAATGTAGTTCATTTTGTTTTTTATAACTTTTGTCATCATTGCGTGTGTTCACTCACACATAACAACATGTGCAAATTCATTATCCTCTAATTTTTTTATACGAAAATATTTTGTGGGACATTGTATTTATAAGCGTGGCGTAAAATAATTGGTTTTCGTTATTAATTTAATGAAAGTACGATTAAATGATGGATATATTATTTACGTCAATCACATGTGTGTTTTTACATAATCAATCATTAATACTATTCCTTGTCCTCTGCCATCATTTGCTCTATTAGTCGTTTTCTTTCTTCAGCTTGTCGTAGTTTCATTAAGGTGATGCTTTCAAAATCCGTTTCTTTGATTGTGTTGCTCTTGATATTTTGTGTGTTACTGTTTGGTCCTTTTCCATCCAACCATGTCAATTCTAATGGGTTTTCGGATAATCCTTTCTCTATATCAACTGCCATTTCCTGAAATTGGATAAAATACTGATTTAAAATAAAAACAAGCCTATATACATTTGGACTTGTTTCACTGATTGTGAGTATTGTTAAAAATTCAGAAAGTATCCGTACTTTAATAATGGAAATTAATAATTTGCATACAGAAGTGTCAAATTAAAGTAGCAATGTTTGTTAGTACCGAACAATACAAACTAACTCACGCACTATAACAATATTCCCTGCTAAGAATTGGTAGGAATACAATTCTCAAATCCTTAATCACAGATACTGGTGTGTTTCATTAGCCGTTGGAAATTATTCCATGGAAACGTGAATACGGGGAATCGTTTACGATACATAATTGCACAACCTGATGCCCATTCGCGAACAGGTGAGTAGATTCGAAAAGGACCTTTTTGTCTGGTGCACTAATTACTCTAAAAAGGAGAGTCTACGCCCTGTCAAATGAGTTTCGCAAAACTAAAAATAGTATCAGGTACTGGGGGATTTTTGAAAAAAAATATGGTGAAAAATCTAGGTAGCAATGCCTGATAGTTTCCGCGAAAATAATTGTTAAACATTTGGTTCGAGCGCCAATTTACAACCGATTACGGTCGTCGGTAAGGTGGTTGTTTGGTGTAATGGTTGCGTCGTTAGTCTGCTACCTTTTTGGTACGGTTAGGGGCAGATCAAACCTCACATAAAAAATCATGGCGAAAGTCCTTCAACCATCTCGCAATCCGAAACGATTGTCGTTGATGTGAGTGCACGGGAATACTTGCAGAGGCGTTTCCGTGGGGCTCGTATCTGCGCGGATAGCTTATAAGGGGCCAGAGAGGGAGCAAGCCTCTTATGAACTGTGATATTGTCTTATCCCGAATGACCTAATACAAAAGCCCCAAGTGATTTATGAACTTCAAACATCCTTGGCGGTAACCTACCCACTTTCTCGGCTAGTAGGTATTCCTTGCCAAGGATGTTAGTCTTTCACGGTCTTGTAGATTATGTACTCTAACGACTCTGCGTCTCCGAAGGTACCTTATGACACAATGTTCCGTTATGAATCCAGGGAATATTTTAAACTCGTTCCGTGACAGTTTGAGTACCTTTTCGTTACTATGAGGTATTAGCTGACGACCTTATACCCGGAGTGTTTTCGTCTTACCTTCTCTTCCAATAGATGATTTTCTCTCTTCCACCCATCAATAGTAAGTCCACAAAAGGGTTCTTGATATATATTATATTGAATTTGGTAATTTAGTGTGAAGTTTGAATTACATATTTGAGAGCAAGTACTTAGTAATAATTTAGATAGTAGTTGTGTGAATGAGTGAGCTAGGAAAAAATATTACTAAGTACTTGCTATCAAATATGTAATTCAAACTTCACACAAAATTACCAAATTCAATAGAACATATATTCTTAAAGTCAGTCAAGATATCGCGTCAAGGAAAGAGTTAATTAGCCGGTATCCCAAAGGTTGCCGATTCGAACTCGGTCGGGGGCTTTACATTTTCACTTTCCGTGTTAAATTTCAATTAATTAATATCTTTGTAAAAAATTCATTAATTGTGCTAAATGATTACATGTTCTTCTTTGATATGTCAATGCTAGCTAGTCCAGGGCCGTTCAAATAAGACTGTAGTTATGTGAATGAGCTAGGAAAGATTATTACTAAGTACTTGCTCTAAAATTTTGGTTCTGGATATGCCTTTATGGCCTGGTAGTCTCATAAGGGTGACGTGGTTGAACTTAGTTGTCTTAGGCTGTTTTGGCATTCCCAGATCGTCTTGGGTGACTTACTAGGCCTTTTAAGCGCCTAACTGTCCGAGCAGATGACGATACGTGCGCCACAGTAACGCTTCCGCAAGCATTCCCGGGATGTGCGTCCGGGAATATTAAGGGCAAATGTTTCCGATTGCAGCACGGTTGGGCTGACCAAGAGCTTATGTAACCTTGTTATCCCTGACTATACAAGAAAGGGGCTATATCCAAGTGTATTGGTCGAGAAGGCTTGCGTGGACTCACTTTGGAAGGATGGGTGAAGATTCATCTGTGGGAAGACGGAGAGTGACGAAAACGCCCTTGGAATGAGGCAGACAAAAGCAGTCTGTTAAAACCTCAAAGTTACCAGGAGGCACTATTCTAATTAGACTGTACGAGCAGAAAATATTCTTTGGACTCTTAATAACATAATGCGTCCTACAGTAAGAAAATGGAGATCAGTGATCAATGTAGACTATTCAACGGGTATGCAGAAATATGGCACAATTATCTGCTCGGGGCAAAGTAGGAAAAGATTTGGCATGCAATTTCCATGGCGAAGAGTGAGGTTTATTGACAATAGGGCTCATTTCTTAAAAGGCAAACAATAGACATACCATCAATAAAGAATCGAATCATAAGGTATCGATATTTATCAATAGTTGCCAACACCGATATTACTTTGGCTATATTCAAATGTAACGAAATAATTGGCATCGTAAATTGAATTGAAATCAAAACCAAGGTGTTAACTTCAGGGATTGGGAATGTATAATTAAAGGGGCATATACATCTGGGAGGATCCGAAAAATCAATTTTTCATTTTCTTAAAGTAAATGTTATCTGAAAAATGTCTGATGCAACTTTCAAATAAAAATTCCCAGAAATGATGAAGCTAACCGAAAAAGTTCTTTGAAAATATTTATTTATTTAACAAATTTTCACACACATTCTCAAATGTTTTTTAAATAGGTAACCAAAATATTGGGAAAACCACTCAACCAATGAACTTATTGAAGTGATTAACCACATTGTATACATACTTAGTTTTGTGATAGTTTTTTGGTCATAAAACTGAATTTTTATTTGAAAATCGCTTAGTAAATAGACATTTAGCTAAAAAGAATTCTTATGCAATATTCCAAATTGTTTCTTTAAGAAATAAAAAGAATTATCCCTTGTCACTGCCTCCCTTAATTGATTGAGTTTGATTATATACCTAATTCCTTTGTAAATATAAAAATAAACTTACAGCGGATCTCTTTGTATCAAATTCAACCAATGCTGAACCTTTTTTCTTCGATGATATCACTAAAACTGTGATATTTCCATACTAAAACATAATTACATCTAATTCTTACGTGAAAGGGATAATATAATCGTTTTACCTTTGACAAAAACTTCTTTAGCATTTCTTCGGTGTATCCCCCATTTGAAGTATCATGTTTATCACTCTTCCATTTAATTCTAATCCTATATTTACTGGAATCCCATGCTTCTTCCTTACCCTGTCGTTGCTCTTGGACGAATTGCCTCCTCATTAACTCCATCTCCTCCTGAACTTGTTTGGAGCCTTCCTTTCTAAGCCTATCGATCTCTTCCTTAAATAATTGAGCCGCTGATTTAGCAACATGTCCACTGCTTGCCGCTTTTTCTCTAGCTTCCAAATCTTCTTTCAACTTCCTTCTTTTACTATCTAGTGCTGAATGCCTGATAGCAGCTTCTTTTCTTCCTTTTAACACCCTATCATAAGCTTTCCTTGCGGAATCATCTGTAAGGATTTCGAGAATTTTTGAAAGTTTGTGGAACTCAGCAGCTGCATTTTTATCATTGGGATTTTTATCTGGATGGCATTTTAGTGCACGCTTTCTGTAAGCTTTTTTAATCTAAAACAGAGGTAAATATAAGTGGATTACTTTAAGATATTTAAAAATTAATACATCTTTTTCGGTAGCATCAACAGGAATTTCTAATATTTCGTAGAGGTCTTCATTCTCTGGTTTAAATTCTTTTAGATCCATAATGAATATTAGATTGATGGAATACACAAATCACATTCGATCGAATCGTTTTAAATTCCAGAACTTCTTTATAACATTAGTTTATGAATCTATTTTTGGTTAGTAAATAATAGAGGTTATCATTGTAGATCTAGTTGCCTAAATTAATTTATAACTATCAAATTTTCTCTTTTTCTAATTAAACTAGACTAAAATTACAAACAAAATCATAAATACATGTTTCAAATATTAAGTGATTTGCTGATTTTAAAATGACACAGTCAAAGGCACCGTTCTTTGAAAAATAAAATGGGTACAAGTAGTGGGGATGTAAACAAAGTAAACATCGTCGAGGTTGCCCTCATACAGGAATCCGAATCATTATTATCACAACCAGGGGACGGGCCGGTCGTACATTGCGAGCCCAACAACGTCGCGTTGAGATCATCTTCATAACCACACTCATTTCTTCTTTTTTTGCTATGCCTAGGTGACGTGAGCGCGGCCACCGCAAATGGACAACTACGTGCAGATCAAAGACATGCGACCGGGCATGAAGAATGTGAACGTGCTCTTTATCGTGCTGGAGGTGGGCCATCCCACGGTCACGAAGGAGAACCGCGAGGTGCGCACGTTTAAAGTGGCCGACCAAAGTGCATGTATCAACGCGAGCGTCTGGGATGAGCCTGGCCAGCTGCTGCAACCCGGTGACATCGTGCGCCTCACCAAGGGCTACCTGAACATGTGGCGCAACTGCCTCACGTTGTACACGGGCAAGGGTGGCGATCTGCAGAAGGTCGGCGAGTTCTGCATGGTATTCAACGAGCATCTCAACATGAGCGAACCCAATACGCCGATGCCGATGACGTCCATCGGCGGACCGCCGAATAATACGCCTCTCAACAACGGCACCAATAATGGGGCCGGCCGTGTGGGACCACCACCTCAGCAGGGTATGATGCAGTCGACCATAGTGCACAACAATTCAGTGGGCGGTGTTGGCAAACCAGCGATGCAACAGCAGCAGCAACAACAGCAACCAGGAGTCGTATCAGGTGGTGCGTCAATTGGACAACAGGGCAATCAAAACAGGTTGAGTGGGAATGGACCACCTTCCACGCAGAGTGCGCCGAATAATGAGAATCAGAAATCGAGGAATCGGTCGAGAGGTGGGCAGCATCGTAATAGACATAATAGGACTTAAAAGTTTTGATATTAGCTGCATAGACATTGTTTTTCTATCGCGTGTGAATATGAAGAAGGACTTACAAGTTCAAGGCCTGTTTATGGATGAGATCCACTGGTATACACGAGCAATTCGAATTTGTTCAATGTGATGATCCAATGTTTACTGTAAGATTGTAATTTTAAATATGGAAATACATTTTTATTATTTTATTTATTGATGATTATGACAATTTTAGAAAAATGTATCTCCACAGGTGTTTGGTTTTCTTATATCACGTTTTTAATGTTTTATATAAATTAACAGAGCATAATTAATTTCGTGGGATTTATGAATGACAATATAAACGAACATCTCGAAAACAAGAGCAAATTAGCTCATGTTCAGCGTGATATTCATGTTCAGCCCTTCAAATTCATTTGGTACTCCTATCCAATATCTAACTTTTTCCCAAAATGTATTTGTTGTATGACGCAATTTAGCGATAGTTTGACGTAAAATGTAAATATCTCAGAAACCATAGTCAACGTTTTTTTACGATTTCAAACTTTTGCCCATGAAATAATTTCGTCATTGCCCTGTGTTACTTAGTAGTTAGATTGGTATAAAGTTTATTAAAATGTAATTTGTGGTTTCCATTATATTTCAATTTTTCTTTCGAAAAACAACCACCGGTTTTGAGGTTTCAGTTTTCCTCAAAATAAAACTAGTTGTAATCCAAAACCATTGGAGCTCCTTATCTTTCCAAACTTACACGACGACTCAGACAACCGGTAGAACGTTGATTTTACATTTTTAAATCAAACTAACTGTGGAAATAATGATAAAGAAAGGTACAAATGAAATAAAGAAAAAGACGTAAAGAGTAGAAATTATTATATTTATATTGTTATTATATGTAATTGTTATATATTTTTATGGGCTACGGCACTCACTCATTGCGAGTATATCAGTATAGGAATATAATGTATCTACTTTCCAAACGATGTTTGACGTTATATAATCCAATAATTGAAAAGGACAGTACATTAATTTAGTATTATATTTGGTTAGGGAAGTTGAATTAGTATTCATACTAATTCAATTACCCTAACAATAAGTTAAATTAAAAAAAATCATATTATACCTATTCTTCCAGTTTATGAGGCGACATCTGTGGACATTTACATTTAATTATTAGAGTATTCCGTTCCATTGTGAATTGCGTGCTTGATTATTGTTGATTACTTGGTGGCCGTCGTGCCTGGCTTATCCAACTAATATACGGGAAAGTGGTCCCGTTTGCTTACCTCCACGCACCGAGGCGTTGTGATCGCTTCGATAGTAAACGATGAAACACGAATATCGAAAATTGTAACGATATCTATTTAACCTGCACATACAGTTAGTGTGACCGAGAAATAGTTTCATGTAAATAGGAAGTTTCAAGTTTGTATACATTTCATGAATGATATTTGTGTAATAATAAGTGTCTGCACTTAAAACTGAACGAAGTATTTGTAAGTAAACATATTTGTACACTGCTTTTCTATGAACTCTTATTATGAACATTTTAAGTGTTTTCCGTTATTGCACTTAACAAATTTAATTCTCAAGAACCTAGATAATTATACTTCGATGGGAAGGATAGTAGGAAATCAACTTTGCAAGACCTGCATTGTTAATATCAAGATGTTGTTGATGATAATTATAATGTTCTGTAGAAATTGTGCCCCTCCAGAGTGGTGTATTTGATGCCCCTTGCTCGGATTTTCGATGTAGACGAAAAATGTGAAAATTTACTTAAATCTATCCGAAATATCCTAGTAAATCGGGGCGTCACATTCACATGGAAGGTGAAACAAAGTCAGCAACCTCTCGCGATATTGTGACATTATATCGCGCCGATTCTCCGGGCACAATTATATCAACTCTACCAAAGTTATTGGACGCTCATATCCTTCCAGGAAAAATAAGAAAAATGAAGGTGAAAATGGCTGCCCAAGTTTGTTTCTCAAACTGTGGCAAAACCATGAAGTGGGGTAAGTTCAAATTTCAAAAGAAAAACCAATTCAATTTAATAATATGTGTTATTTTAAAATCTAGACAAGAGTTTGTTGGTATATCCGGATGGCTCCAGGGCTTACATATCATTTATGGACGGAATTTTCGACATTGTGAATGGTTGTTCCCTGAAGGCACCGAAATTAAAACCTCTACGAACCGTGGTCCACAGTCCGCAGTCGGGCCACTACGAGTCTTGGTCCGAAGCGCGAGCAGAGTGGAAGATAGTTATTTATTGTAATTATTAATTGTTATTTTATAGTTATTTTGTTGTTATTCTTCGCTTTTCTAATAATGTATAATATATTACAGTTAAAATGAAAACATGTTTTATTTTGATATTTAATATAAATTAGTAAATTTAAAAATTCATTAGCAATAATGCTACCTCCAGCCGCTAGCTACTTTTGGCGCTACTGTCGTGTCCCTTCTCTTAACATAGTTGGCCATCTGTGCCGTCGTGCTGTTTGTGCTACTGTGATCCTGAATGATCATCAATGGTGAAAATCAAAGAATAAATTTTCTTAGAAACATTACCACCCGAAGTGCAAGCGTTAGTTACAAATGGACCAGCGACAACAATGCATCTGACAGTGCTGAAGCCCTGCACCATCGCCCATCAAGTAAAATGTCGAAAAAATCAAAGAAGAATGAATACTCTGCAGCCGTGATAGAGTCCAAACCTGAGAGGAAGCCTTCAAGGTCTTTAAATGCTACCGATTCCAAACTCAGCGCAGTGATAGGCGCTAGTAATCTAGTGCGTTGGACACAAGTTCGAAATGTTTGCAACTACCAGAGTAACGAAGAGTTCGTCAAAGTGCTTTTGGATCTTGCAGCTGTACACCTTGTGAAGTATGTACTTATTTCATTCCTTTATTCTTTCTAAATTACTAATAATAATGTGTTCATAGGAATAATACAAAATGTGCGAACAAACAAAGTAATCATGACAACCACAAGAATGAAGACAATGACAATGAAACAAAACAAAAACTACAATCCCTTCCTGAAGATCATGATAATGAAACGCACCACACAAAGAAAGAAAAAGAACATAAGCACAAGAAACGAAAGAGTGATGAACAGGACAAGAAGATTTCCAAACCGAAGCTGATTCAATCTGTCAATAACATAGCTAAGGACAAGAAAAGTGAGAATAAAAATGATGCGAAAATTGACTCCAATGCAAAGCTGAAACCTAGCATAATGGTGAATATATCAAACGATTTATTAACACCTTCACAGGCGAGACAACCTAAGACTTCAACAAATATTCACGAAGCTAGTAAAGTTTTGCTAATCGAGAATATTGTCAAACCTGTTGTGACGGGAACAACCACCATTGAAACAAATAAAGCCGAGGATAATGATAGACAGAAAATCTTTAAAAGAGAGGTCGAATATGATATTAAAAGAACTGAATTACAACTTGATCAAATATCACCTCTACCACAACAAATTCCACCATTATCACAAAAACAAATGACACCACAATCATTGAATAAATCCTCGGACAAAATCCTAGAAAACTTATGTGGGATGTGTGATAATGAGCATCTCTCGACTGAATCTTGTCTTTGGTCACATCCACAATTTTGTATCAATGATTCTATAACCTTAGAGATGTGGAAAACAAAATGCGCGTCAGAAGTTGATACCGAGGAAGATGTGAAATCATTTGCGGTAACTTCATTGCCTATTGGCTTAAAACTGGATGATGTGAATCAGTCTGGTTGGGAGAATCAGCTAGGTGTTTTCGCGACGCAACTTTTGGAAGGATTCACGCAGTTTGGACCGCTTGTGGCACCGTTGATTAAGGAGGTTGATGTCGCGGAGGATTGCACAATGCGCTATATGTTTGAAATAATTAAGGGCGAGACTGATCGTGTGTTTTTTAATGCGGAAAATGAAGAGGAAAGTAACTGGCTTCGGTACCTTCGACCTGCGCCTACCAGGGAAATGCGAAATGTGCTGGTTGTGAATAAGAAAGATTGTCTTTATTTTGTGACGAGTAGATGTATTGCTAAGGGCGAAGAGCTTGTTTATTGGCAGGATGATTTGAGTGGGAATAAGAAGAAGATGGAGAAGACAAGTAAGTAAAATAGGGTTTTATTATGCAATTATCATTATTAAACAACGATGGTATCAGGGCTTTCGTTTTGAAAGTAGTAAAAATTTAATTTAATTTTAAATATAATCTTAGGATTACATAATGTACTTGCCTTACAATATTTGGATTACAATACATGTTGAATCTTAAGACATATCCACTCACATTCAGAATAATATTCTCTGTTCAATATAAGCAAAGTATTTAAAATCTGTGTTAAGTAGTTTTAGGCAAGTTCAGGTACTGTTAAATTTGATTAGATTAAATTCGAGGTGGTTAGGTTTAGATAATTGTGGTTAGGTTTGATTAAGTTGAATTAGATGTTGGAATTGGTTTTTAAACTGTTAGCGCTTTCACACACAGCACGTGGCGAATCGCAATTGCGATAAATTACATATAACTTCTTGGTACGCCGTTCAGACTAAGAACTAGCGATGGCATTAGCAGGAGCAATTGAAAATTCTTAGGTTTGATTAGGTTAAGATGATGTTGAAATTGGTTTTTGAACAGTTGGGCAGAACGAAGTTCGCCGGTTATAGGTAAGAACACGTAATGTTAAGTAAGTTAAGTTTAAATACGTAAATTCTGTTCTATTAAAAATAACGGAGGTGGTTAGATTTAAACTGACAGGAATTGCTTTTTTCGTCTACATTTCAGTATTGTTTTGATGAAGAAATTATTTCCACACCTAATAGGTGTAGAAAAAGTATAGAGTACATCTCGCTTGGAATGTCTTTCCCTCACTCACCTTCGGCTCGTGTTGAAATTTCTCAGACACTTGGGTAATCGGCATGGGATGCTCGTTGTATAATATACTAATTTCCTACTCCTCTTATGAATCATTTCATTATTGTTTTTGATTAAGAAATGTCATTTATATCTTAAAGATGATCATACAGCAATTAAACAAGACTTGTCAATTCATTACTTTCATTTTAAGAGACGATATATTGTACAACTCGCATGGAATGCAGATTTTTGGCAAAACTTCGTAGTTTTGAGATCGATGATTTGAGATATGTTTTTAATAACAATTGTTACGTGAAAATTGTTATTATTGTGTAGCATGTTATATCAAAACATCAATGAATAATTTATCAAATTAATTATCTATATTAATTATATATTGTGATTTGTTATAGATTGTGGTGGTTGTAATATGACATTCCAACACCCATTGTTTTATCGCATTCACTGCTCAGTATTTCATGATGTACGGTACAGCCTTACGATTAGGAAATATCATTGCAAAGTATGCGGAGCTGCCGTTCTAGGCAAGGAGAATATTATGAAGCACGCTAGTGAGCTGCACAATGGGCAGGGAGCTTATCAATGCCAATTTTGTAAAAAGGTAAATTAATATCAGTCCGAACACTATGCTATAAATAATATTTCATTATTAATGTTTTTAAATATTTTAGTTTTTCTTAAGATTGAATTATCTCGAAATGCATCGTACTTATGGTTGTTCGGCGAATCCGCATCGATCGCGCCCATTATGCGATTTCTGTGGGCGAAAGTTTTGTCAACCGCAGAAATTAAAAGTGCATATTAAACGTATGCACAGTGGTAAGTAACCTTCAATGTTAATCATCAATAAAGCAGAGTCGTTTGTGGGACAAAATGAATGAGTAATTAGATTCTAATATGATAAATTACATTGATAAGGAATTGAATACAGCTAATGACCACAGTAGTCGCTGATCGGTATATAAAAAGGATTTAATATGTTCACATTGATTGCAGATATGTCGGAAGTATTAAAAGAATTTCAGTGTAAAAACTGTATGAAAATACTAGGTTCCCGCGCCGCCCTTCAGCGACACTTCAAAGAAGTGCATCAAAAGCAAATGGATGGTGCGTGCGCGTGCAACAAATGTGGCAAAACGTTCCAGAATAGAAGTAATCTCAAAATACACATGCTAACACATAGTGGTATTAAGCCATTTAGGTAAGAATACATCATAGCAAATTTATAACATGATTATCTAGTGACGATGATCACTAGACTTTTCTCACAAATAAATTGTTTTTACTTTCTATCTCAGATGTAATCAAAACAATTGCGCAGCAGCGTTTACAACGAAACAATGCCTTCAGTTCCATTATAAAAAAGTGCATGGCTACACAGAGGACATGATGCCGAAGATTGAGCGTAGTGTGGATTACACCTTTGAAGCGTATAGTGGCAACGGTGATGAGGATATGACCCCTGACGCCATCCTAAGTATAACGGAGGCTAAGACTGAAGACAACAATCATGCCATAGCCAACACGGAAACTATACTTAGCTCTAGCAATAGTAATTCAAGTGGTAATATTCAAAGTTCCCAAGAGCGACTAATTGTCAATGAAATGGACACGCCAGCCGAAGACGATGATGCTCTTAGTGACAAACAAGATGCGATACAAGCTGACTTGCCGACCATTTCCCATTCGCCAACACCACCTACGAACCTAGATATGTACCCTCCAAATATAAAGATACTCTCTAAAGGCAGCAAGAAATGGATTGGAGAACCGGATATGTACGTGGACCAACGAAAGGTAGATTTTACGCCCCAAACAGTCGGCCTAAATGGAATGCAGCATACTCAACAAGAACAATCGCAACCTGACGAACAAGAATCACAAACGCTATCGTACGAAAAGTCTTATGAGGAAAATACTGGTAAAATATTAGGATATAATCGACATGAATCCAACGCGAGCTTGCTCGTCGAGGCAGCATTAGATTCGGTTTGTAGTGAACCTAATATTGACATTGATGTTGCCAACACGCCCTGCACGGAGAGTTTGGTGAATAATTTGTATACGTTGTCGAATGTACACGTACATGATAATGATTCCCTTGCGGACGTACCCTACCCACAATCAGTGGATGCAACGGATTCTCGTGATATTAACCTTATAAGTCCATCCGTCAATGAGCAGATTTCTGTTACGGACGATATCGATGAATTGAGGCATAATCAACCAATTGGTATCGACTATTCCAGTTTCCATCAAGAGGACTTTAGTCCACCGAATTCACCTAGGAACTTTCGAGATTATATGCCATCTCCACAGGGTGTGCAAATACAAACGAGTCAGCATACCCATGCGCATTCACAGCATCATCAACACAACCATAGTCAACATAACCAACATCCTCAGCATAGTTACGAAAAGCAAATCTCACCAGGTGGCGTTGCCAGTCCTCCAAGGTATGACTTCGGGGCGGCTGCTGTGAACCAAGAATCCGATGACTCCAATAATGGAATTGGGGTGCAGAATTTGTCGCTGCATGCTGAGAAATTTCCAGATGTTTCCAGCACCAGGGATGGTATTCAGTTGGATTTATCTATTTACAAGTCTCATTATTCGTTCGATTCTTCGTTTTTGAGGAAGGATAGTAAAAGATTTGAGATAATTGACGTGACTGATCACACTGAACATGACAATGAACATACGAGTCATAACCATAAAAATTATTTAATTGATAATGAGGATACAAACAAGTTCAGTTTGAATGGTAATGTGGATAATGAGAATTTGGATAGTGAGTTAAAAGATTTTGAGGGGATGGAGGATGCGGATGTTGATGCGGACGTGGATGGGAAAAGTGATAAAGATTTGGATCTCTCTGTCCGATCGGCGGTACCAGATTTGAGGTCCAAATTCGATTTGGACTTAGATCTCCGCAAAACTTATGAGATGGATGGTGATTTAC
The DNA here is from genome assembly GCA_027575185.1 of Mimaenictus wilsoni. Classification (NCBI taxonomy): domain Eukaryota; kingdom Metazoa; phylum Arthropoda; class Insecta; order Coleoptera; family Staphylinidae; genus Mimaenictus; species Mimaenictus wilsoni. The sequence continues at coordinate 33,958 of JAODAC010053379.1, forward strand.
GAAGAACGTACGATACCTTAGACGACTTTAGAATAAAGAATTATGACCTAGATAATTTGGATGCACTACGGAGTAATCTTGAGCGGAAGACGTACGAAAGCATTATAGAAGATTTCAGAACTGATCGAAATTTCGAGCCGTTGGTGTTAAATCCTTCCGAATTGCAGGGCTTGGATATGTCGGCGAGAGGTTATCACAATTATCCAAATCTTAATCGATATCATCCGTTATATGCTGAAGTGGATAGACCTACGGTAGATCTCAGATTGAATTACAGCCCGCCTCCACCACCACCGGCTTATACTCATCCAGATATTCTTAGAGTTTCTTTGGATCTTGCTCAGCCTACGAGACACAGTGTTGACTTAAGTCTAAGATCACAAATTGCCAATTCAAGACTGCTCACTGAGCATTCATTGCAAACGAGTAGGCTGAGTTTGGATCAAGGTAGATTGCTACCGGGTGATTTGACTGTGTCGGCTCCTAGGCACATTCCTCCAGACCGGTTGATATCGGATATGTCTAATCGGATTCTCTCGGATCATACTACTAATCGTTTATTGGGAAATGATCAATTAGGAGCTCAGAGACTGATGGGGACTGAGCAGCGTATGTTACCAGATGATAGATTGATTGAGCAACCCCGGTTATTGGACCAGAATCGACTGTTGGGCAATGGTTCATTATCGCCGGTATCTTACAGTGGATATTCAGTATCGCCGAGTCCGTATCATCCAACTGCCTTGCCACCACGGCCACACGTCACATCGCCTACTCCAACCCCCTACCATCACTACTCCGCTTACTATTGACACAATTATTGTTTCAAGATGGAGTAAAATGCATTGGATTGACTCTTGAGATTTTATAAACGTACTATTTGTTTTCTAGTCATTATTTATATGTGCCAAAATATAATTGTTTATATATATATATATATATATATATATATAGATGGTACCCTTGCTTATTTATTTCCCAATATTGGAACTTACGTTTAGGGTGCACGGGTGGGATATGGTAAAGTAGTAATTAAAAACGTACTATCCGGTGTTCGGTGTGCATTTCATACGCATTGGAAAGCGCCCAGATGACACATGTCAATACTGCTCCTTGGCCGTTGCAGGCAGTGCCGAGTATACTCTGGCATCTTGTCCTGCATGTAGCACACAACATCGGGACATACTGAGCGCAACACAATGCGGAATACCCACGCTCGAACAACGGCAGGATGATGGTGTGCAAAAAGTTCTCAAACAGAAGGAATGAACACCAAACAAACGGGTTAAGGGAATGCACCTCGAAGAAATTCTTCCTTAGTGCAGCCGAGGAGTAACAACCATCATTCTCAGGGTGGAGCTAAGACCGTTATAAAAGTAGCAGCTCCTCTTCCAATGGGCCACTTATACAGTTAGAACTACACCGGCAACGCCAATAAAGAAACAGCAAAACAATGTATTTACACAATACCGATGATCACAATTGAGGCTTTGGTCTAATCGGATTCGGAATTAGATTAGAACATATTACGCTCAGATTAGATAAATGCAGTAGAGTTCTAAGAATTTGGAGAATTATTTAAGAAATTAGTATTTGAAGTATGCGAAAATATTTGAATTACGAGCAACCTGTACTCTAAGTTGTCCCCTTGTCGTCCCAGGGGAGAGGACATGGCCGGTTAGATCCAGAAAAGCTAGGAAATAATCTTCTAGAACAACTCTACTTACAATTTGGTAAAAATGGATTATAATGATACCGGGAACTAATGCATACCATTCTAAGGGAAATTCTGTCCAGTAGTCTTCTTCGTTTATATATTCATTCCGGCCTTGATGCATTTTTTTATTCGAGGTCGGTATATTTCCTATCGGAATATGCAAATTTTGTCATTTACCATTTCCTTACTTTTAATCTATAGCTACCACGATTCTCCGTCTATTTGTGCTGGGTTGATAGCGTTAACGGTCTCTCATTATTCATTTTTTGTCGGGTCATCAGCCTTCAGTTGCAATATTTCTATCAGGATATCCAGATAAGATTCTGATGCAACTGAGAGTCATATGTGGGTTCGCCACGGATCTTGTCTTATGCCAATTCCTCCTTGAGTAGATAGTCTGGTGTGCCCTATGTGCTATATCTCCTATGTGCATAGACCAGTATCCATTTAAAACATGCTTGCTTACACTCAGAAGAATTGAAGCATATTTACCTGGTCCGGGCTTGTGTATCCTGATACCTGAATGGGAGCAGACCCAACCTCTTCAAGCCTTAAGTTAGATTATAATGTAGTTGAGAACAAATTGAAATTTATATAAAATCAATTATTTTTTAATTTTCTTTAAGGAAAAACTAAAAAATATTTGAAATATAAACTGGTGAATAGTATTCAGTCTCATTGCAACGCATTCACTTAATATTAATTTAAGTATGTTTAATTGAAAGTAAATTTTAAGAAAGAAAGGCCAATGGCCATAATTACAATACAGGTCATTGTCGGTATGGCGTATGAATTATCATATATTTTTGTTCAATATTCAGAGACATTTTTGCTGATTTTCCCGAGTACCGGAAACTGAATAGATTTCACAATCAGTACTATTCAATTCCCTCTTAATGTAATTAGTCATATTATAAACTAATTTCTAAACATTAGGAGAAAAATTCATTATGATTTGCACCCGCTGGAATTCAGTCTGAGGACATTATGGTCAGCAAGAGAGAGAGAGAGAGAGAGAGAAATGCAGATTAAAATAAATTCTTCTCATCAATATTATGTAATTATTTTCTAATATGATTGATTGCATTGTCAAAACAGCCTAAGCACAAAATCCAAGCCGCAAAGGCATGACTGGCAATGATGTGGCTGATAAACTCACCAAGTTAGGGGCAAGAACTAAGCTAATGGACTAGCACCCCTTTCTGGACTCAGCAGAAGGGTGTATAGATTCATCTATGGAAAGAGGAAACACGAAATCACTGGAAAATCACTCTCCGTTTGATGTAGTCGAAACGTCTACTAAGACCTCATAATAATGCATAGGTACTCGAAATGTCACGGAACACAGAGACGTCATAATCTGCTGGTGCAAGACAGTGAAAGGTTTGACATATAACCTCCTTGGCAAGGATTTCATACTAGCCTATGCAGTGGGTGGGTTACCGCCCATCAATGTTGTAAGTATCATGAACATCAGCCCACCGACGCTTTCATTCACACACCGAATGCTGCGACGCCGTACCGCTGAGCCAAAGACTATGAGACTAATTATCTCGAAGGACTTCTGGCCGTCGATTACCCGTCGCCTGATGTGCGGAATTCAGGAGAATCACCAATAATCAAACAAAATCACCCAGGTCTCGATCAGAACTCTTTTTATTAGGCGCGAACACGGCACTTTTATACCTGTGGGGCGCACCCCTTGCCTTCCAACGCCTTTTTGAGGGGCCGCCGTCAGTAACCCTCGTTGGCTCACGCCAACCGACGTCCTCAGTAATGGCTGTTTCCAACGGTCATATATCTAATTTCTCACTAATACATAAACAAACATGCCTAATGGTCATCATCGGTTCTCGACAGTATAATTATTAAATAACCTAGAACTTCTCTCATCTTAGGCAGTAGGAGTAGAACAATAGATCAATCTAGTCGCAGTCCTCAAGAGGCTTGTTCCCTCACTGGCCCCCTATAGTACATTGGAAAGTAATTAAACAGTGTTAATGACTTCAGCAGCTTAACAAGCATTGGTTCCGTACAATTAGGTCCTGACCAATTAATCTTGTATGGCATATTAGTGTGTACGAATAAAAACATATATCATTTTTAATGGATAGATTCAAGTGACATTCTTAATAAGAAAACCCTCGTGTCGTTTATTAAAACTAAATCAAGACACTTTCTAAATAAAACATGAGGTATATGAATTCTGGAATAAAGGCAGCCCTGCAAGATCCAAGTATCAAGGAGTAAAATGGGCTCTTTTGAAGTAATATTCAAATTTTAACATAAATGTTCATATTCACCAAAGGCGGCCATATTGGGAACCAAAGTATAGGTATCAATAAGTATCACGCAAATGTTACCCACGTCTTCGGTGGGGTCCATTTTAGAAGCTCCGCAGGACGTGGAACAAATTCCTAAATACCGCGTTTTTTCCACCAAAAGTGGGGCACCTACATTCAAGTCATATTAGTAAATATATACCAATCATGTTACCATCCTAAGAGTTGCAAGATGCCTGAGAAATACAGAATAATACACAATATAGAACAATAAGCACTTGAGGATAGAAGCTAAAGTAAGCATATATATGGTAGTAGTTAGACCCATCCTGGTGAACTCAGCCGAAACATGTGCAGACCAGACAACTACCCAAATACCACTCAGAACAATGAAAATTCGGAGAAACATATAGGGAAAAACTCTTCTAGGCCGGATAAAGAACAAACAAACCCAAAGAGCTTGCAAACAACATAAAAGATATTGTGCAATGTTGCAAAACAGAAAACTCGAATGGAACGATCATATAGAGTGTATTGTCGAAATAATAATAGTCCGAATATCTCGAGATAAATCGCCAAGCGGAAAAAATACCTTGGAAGACCTCGTAAGGAATGGAGTGACCACTTAAACGCAGACTGATGTAGGAACAGGCAAAATGCCTGAATAAGAAGCAGAAGAAGTTGCCAAAAATCTGAATAATTGCAAGCAATGAAAAGGGGTAGAAAAGGGGAACTATCCGATTATCTTAGGAGAAAAATAGAATACCTATATAGTTATATGCATGCTAAACATTATCAAATCACAACCAAAGTAAAAATGAAATATTTCTACCATCCTGTATTAGAGTAATGTAGCATACTGTAAACAAGTCTATTTCTTGATGCGCCTGCGCAGAGCGGTACGCATGGCGATTGTATGCGTGGTAGGTTCGCGGCACTGTTCTGTGTTTACGTCACGGCCGCGTCACCAGAATTTGCGTCCGGCCGACGTCGGTGCTGCGTGTGTTTCGTGTCGTGGTCGTCGTCGCCGCCGTTGTTGCTTGCCGCTGTCTCGTCGCTGCTGTGCGCGCCGCTTGTCTAGTTCCGAGCCACGCGTGTCCGTACTCACAGTTCGCCCTCGACGTCGCTAACGAAATAAAAGCGTAGCGCCAAGATGGAGATCGTCGCCGAGCTGATCAACAACCGGCTGGCGCTTCTAGTGGTGCCCGTCGTCGTCGGCCTTTTCGCACTCGTCTTCGCCTTCGGCTTCAGGAGTGCCGCGCAGCCCAAGTTCGATAAGATTGCGGCCGCTGCTGCTGGTGGCGATGACAAGAAGGCCTCCAAGAAGAAGAAGCCCAAAGAGAAGGTAAGAGCGAAACGTAAACATTCGAATACATTGTGCATGTTCGGCGTGCGTGATAAGATGTTTTTTGCCACCGACGATTGTGATAACGCTTATAATCGACGAACGGCCGCATCGTGGTCACGTTGGGACCTATTGTTAGAAAAGTGAGTTAGAGCTGGCGCTCTCAGTGTCAGAGTGTCAGGTCCACCATATGTTTCTTCCGCTTGAGACGCTCGCATGGCCTGTGCGACAGCCGCATTATTATAAATAACTTTGCGGAAATTATTTTTGTATTTGAGCCACTTTATGTTATGTCGCACTATTCCCAGATGACCTAGCGCACATCCTTGTATGAAATAATTGCGCACGAGTTTGTGCACACTTTATGCACTTCGTGTACTTATGTACTTCCCCCAACGAATGAAAATATTTATTCATTTCGAAAACTTATGACGTAAAATGACGCTGATGGCTTGATTTGAAAATTTAAAAATGAAAATTACAAAGTTCACCAGTCCTGCTACATATGCAATCTCAAATTTCGTTTATTTGTTCGATTTTTATTGGCAAAACATACTGATAAAAATAAATATTTCAAATAAATAAAAATGATACACATGTGTACCATGCCGTTATCATTTCATCCTAATAGCATTCAAATAATATATGTATAAACACATCTATCATTTGTCATAGAACTAACATCAAAATCGCACTTTTATTGTTATTTAAGAGTGGAATTTCTTTTAAGTGTCCGAAAAATACATGATTTTCACTTTTTTTTTTCTCCAACTCAAAACATTTCGAAATTTGTAAATGTAATTTTCAAGAACAGTGTATTTTACATTAGAAAAATAGATATTTAAGAGGACTGTACCACGTTGCGGCAAAATAAGGAAATAAAATGCGAAATTCAAACTTAGTTCGAAAATATTTTCTAATCATACATAGAATACCCATTGGTGGGTAATAATTGAGAAATATATCGTGTAAAAAATCTTTTCCAACAAATGGCGACTTTTAGGTTTTTTCAATTATTTTTTCTAGGATTTTAATTTCTAGAATTATAAATCATGCACCAATGGATTCATCATGAAAATTTCTTCAAACTACTAGGGCAGTTTTTCGTTCGATTATTTAGAACCAAATTTATAACTCATGAAAGTTGAGGCGACGTATTCACTGTCAAAAAATGACTCGAATTGACCCCTCATAAAGATCGCACTTTTATTTATATTTGTCACAATTCTATTCTTAGATTCAGAATTAAATTTGCCACTAACTATGGAAACATTTTTTCTGATTAATTGCCAAGAGGAAATGCTATATATTGTTGAAGCTGACTCCATTTATGAAGACATATCCAGAGAATTTTGGAAGCTCTTCTTCAGACCTATCTTGTGACCTTGATGACCAGGGGTCAGCCCATCCTTTTGGTGGTCGTCATCGTGGTTTTTCAACATAGCCTAGTCTGGTGCCATCCGATTCACATGGTCTCGTCAATATCTTCGTAGTCTCTAGCAAATGTAACGAAACCCTTGAATATTAAGGTTCGATCTTCTTGCCGCGCTGCTTACCCTATCTTTTAACCTCAGTTGGGCTTTGTGATTGTGTCGGTTTTCGTTTCGATTGCATATCTTAGGATTGATCTTAGAGCGGTCTTGTATATTCACACTTTTTCCTCCGTTGATAGGTGTTTATTTGTGGGATCTGCAAGTGCTCAGGTTCAACAAGAGATGATAGTACGGCAATTGAACAGAACAAAACTGTGAAGTTTAGGAAGCTCAAATACGCACTCTATTCTAGCCGGCAAATATTCACAAACAAAGCACGTTATTATTTTAAATATTAAAACACTTTATTTTATTGCTTTTTATTTATTTTTTTGTAGATTTTCACAAATTTATATTATAAATAATAACCCTGGTACGATATAATTGGTATTAGTATTAAGATTGTACTACATTTTGGGATTCCCCGCCACGTATTAGGATCATTTCGAACCCCCCCCCCCACCCTAATTAGTTTTTGCCACTGACAAATGTAGTTTGATATGGGAAAGTGCGCCAAAAATATAAAAATAATATATTTTATATTAAGAGGACTCTCTTTATATAATTCTGGATGCCTTTTTACTATCGCCTCGTGTATTGAGTTAACTGCATACACTCCTTAATTAATCGAAAATCCAGAAACTATTTGTAAACTTTACAAAACTCCAAGAAAAAGTTAATATTGTTTTTTTATAATTTTAAATTTAAAGTGCATTTTTGCGCAAAAATACTTTCCAAAATACGGATTTATTTTAAATAAAATTATCTCAAAAAAACTAAAAAATGATCCAAATCGTTTCAAACCGGTTTAGTAGTATTTTCTGAATTGTATACGCAAAGTATAACATAATTGTTGCGAGAAACCGGGTTTAAGGTTGGGTAAACATAATAATTCAACATTTCACAACTCCGTTTTAAGAGTTATAACGTTCGTAAATTACCAGTCTTGAATGGATTAACTATTGTAAGACTATTTCTAAAAAAAACTATTTGTGACTCGTAAAATGTGGTTTTTCATTTTTTAAAACTTTGATAATCGAAGTAGTAGTAGTAGTAGGACCTTTATTGGCATTCATCTTTTACACCATTTTGCCACTAATAGACTTCATAAAATAAATAAATAAAAGAAAAATATAATCCATAACAATAAGACAAAATAAAGTAAATTAGGCACATGTGCAACTATCATGCTTTTTGAAAATACTCAGTTTTTCGGAACTTCAACATATCCTTCGCCTCAGTGGTCTTTATATGATAATCGAAGAACATGACAACATTTCGAGAGGATCTAGTTTGATTGCTTTAAAACAAAGTAAAAGTAAAAGCTGTCTATTCAAGTGTGCATAAGTAGTTGGTACTTTCACCAAAAATATAACAGCTTTGATCGACATAAATATGCATAGTTTTTATAAATTTATAATACATTTACAGAAAACGACACCGAATGGTAATGTTGTAAGCGAAAAGGCATCACCAGCGAAAGAACAGAAGAAGTCGCCTTCCAAGGAGACCCCCGAAAAGAAAGGCCAGGAGACCCCCAGCAAGCAAGTGAAAAAACAAGAGAATAACAAGCAAGCTGAGAAGAACAAGAAGAAGGACACTATTGAAGAAATTAAGAACAAGAAAAATAAGAAGGCTGCAAATGAGAAGCCACTCGACTACGACGAGGGTGACTGGGAAACAGTCCCCACGAAGGCAGACAAAAAGAAGAAGTTGGAGAGCCCGGCCAAGAAGGAGAAAAAATTGAAGAAGCAGGAAGAGAAGAAGGCCGCTGAAATCGATAAGCCCGCCAAAGAGGCTGTGAATAAGGAACTGCGCGAAAAGGATAAGAAGGAGAAGGAGGAAGTGGAGCTGGTTGAGAAGGTCGTCGAAGTGGAGGAAGTGAAGCCCGCGCCTGTCATCGAAGAGCCCGTTGCTCCGGTTGTAGAGGAAAAGAAGAAGAAGGAAAAGAAAGTGAAGAAGGAGGAGGAGAAGAAACCCGAGCCGGAGCCCGTGCCGGTGAAGGTCCCTAAAGCTGCTGAACCTTCTAAGGAAGCTGCCCCGACACCAGCTCCAGCGGCAAAGACGGAAAATGCCGCCGTTTTTGACGAACTTGGTGGTACGTATTCGGAATTTGTTTAATACAATATACATTTAAAATACTTGAATTTAAAAATAGGTGTATAAATCGCCGTTTTTACATTTTGCTTAAAAATGGGCAATGTGCAAATTATGCAAAATTATAATTCGTGGTTTATAATTAATTATAATCAGATCAAAGGGTAAAAGTCTTGGTCTGGGGTGAGTAACCTTTTTATGCCCTTCATGCTTTTTGTCGACTCACGCCTTAAATTTCCTAATTGGGGTCTCCCTTGGGCTTAGAATGCCCACTGGCGTAAAGTTGCTCACCCCTGGTCTTTATGACTATTTGTTAAGGAGCAGAAGATCATATTGAATCCGCATACCTTGGAGAAATTTGCCAACAGGTAACACGGTAAATCGATCGAAACGTTCAGATCAAACAATTATGGGTATCGCATTGGACACCATTAGTTAGGGAGTGAAATACTAAATCCACTGCCAAAAGCAGAATGTTGAATATGAATTGTGCTTTGAGAAATTTGACTATAAGTAACCTGAATAAGGTTATAAACACTCCATTGAAATGATGGGCAACATAATGACATTTATTTAATATATTATTTATGAATTGCAAATCAGTGATTTTAAAACAATGTTTCAATTCTCAATTCGTTGTAGACTTCAAGGGACATTGTCGTCTTAAATCAATCTTCCAAAGCAATAGTGAGTTTCCCTTGCATTTTTAGTAATCCGCGGACCACAGAAATATATTCGGAAGGAGTGTTATTTTTCATTAATTTAAATCATCATAGAAACTAATAAACCCCTAAATTTTGCATATTTGATTAAAGAATATATTCGGATGTCGGCGGGATATTAATATTTCGTAATGTGGTATCAGAAATGCAAATTATTTGCTACATATTCATTAATTGTATAAAGAATATTTTTGAGTAAAGTATTCCTTGCTCTTGGTTTTAAGGTTGCTGTTGAGGAGAAATTGTCCAATGGCAAAAATATGGAAACAATGTATCGTTACCTATCGATATCTACAGAATATATAGCGAATTAAATTTAGTAGTAAAATGTTTCCTTCTTCAATAGCAAGTATTTTATAAAATGACTATATTAACAGTGAATTGAATAGAACTAATTACCTATGTAGTAGGTATTCTATAAATTATGTTTTATAAATTACAATATTTGCCTCCTCCGGGGCATGCCATTCCACTATTCAGCAGAGGGCCGAAACAAAAAATATTTCTATCTTCAGCATGTGCTCACAAATATTTTTTTTTTATTTCTTTCCCAATTATCTTTTATTTTGTTCGCAGATACATGGTCGGAGCCTAAGGCGAAGAAAAGCAAGAAAAAGGCGCGCCGCGACAATTAGTCCACTTCTAACGCGCGTTATCATAACTCTAGGTACATGATGCCGATGTGGCGGTGATGACGAATAGATTTAATTTCCACAACACGAACACCGACAGTAAAATCATGAATGCAAGCAGTGCGATATTGTCGGTCATTCTTCACCAACGAGATGGCAAGACTTGAACAACTCAACTGAACTTCGCTACAGCTACATTTGCCACAACCAAACTAAATAAGTTTCAACATACGTGATACTATATCGCGATATCGTTTGAGAAAATGCATATAATCAATCAGTTAGCAACTAAGCCACGGATTACGGTGGCATTTGAACGTGCCATCTGCGAGACGAGGCGGTGCAACACTTGCGCGGTAATCTATCTAGAATAGTGCGATAACTATTTGCATTCCAGTACAGAAATATATATAGATATCATAGATAAATCTAAAAGAACATAAATACATAAAATGTATATGTCCATGAAACACTATAGCTGAATAGGTAAATTGAACTAATTTAAACGAGACATGTAAAAGGAAACAGCCAAAATGATGAAACTAATGGTAGCGCAACGTAATGCGAATGAGAAATCGTTGTGCCAATGATGATTTTTGTACTCTAAACTTTTTTTGTATATCCGTACGTTTTTAAAATAATTTTATTTATGTTTTAAACTAAGGGGTAGCGTTAATGTTCGCTCCCCCTTGCAATTAGAAGTGAGAAACCGTAGCTAGTAGCCGTTCGAGGTTATGAGGGTGGAACATATGAAAACAGTAAGACAAGAACAATGGCCTTAATCGTTGAATGCACTAGTTTGACGCAAACGATAAGATTAAAACATAAGCGAAATGTAACGAAAACAGACAAAAAAAACAAGACAGATGCGATAACATTGATAAACTTAATAATTGATAATAATAGGCATAGTTATAACACTATTTTGCGACGATACATTTATTGATTGATAAAATTAAGTTCTTCGATGACTGCAAGGGAGTACGATTGCATTCGGGAATGAATCTGTAGATTTAACGTCTTCCAAAACTAACCCGTCGTTACTGCAAGCCTGTGTAAAGAAAAAGAAAACAAATAACTTCTATTCATTCAACAATTTGTCCTAAAGCAAGCTGTATATACCAATACATATATACATATGTTTTGTGAGGCTCATATTTAAACAAAGTAAATGTTATTATTAATTTTCTTAAACAGGCAAACATCTTTGTGCAACCATCGAAAGGCGTATTATTAAAAAACGCTATTATTATTGTAAATTACCTCGTTTACATTTTTTCCTAGTTTATTTTATGTTATTTCTTGCATTTATTGTTTTTGTTTATTGTAAACTTGGGGTTAAATTTCTTTCCTATGACATTACACATCCTGCTTCAACATCTATTTTCATATAAATCATTTAGCTTTGGGTAGGATGCATTCATTTCAAGTTATGTTTTATGTTGGTTTATGTACGCCTATAGAAACATGATATTAATCATTAGTATTTTGAAAGTACGGTGTGCATTTCGAACGTAATTTTGTGATCTGCGTGTGAGTGCAACTAATCAAGTTTTCAACGTGTTGCTTCCGGAAAACGTTATTGAATGTGAGGGCCTTTTGTGCATGTACAGCAGGTACAGAAAAAAGATAAATGCGAAATAAAAAACATATTTTTATCTGTATATAAAATGTAAATGCATTTGCACTGCAAAATAAGAATCTAAAATAAGTGATGCTGGGGTAATCATGTATATTAACGTGTAAATGCATCGTAAATTCATCAGAATTTAAAAATTAAATTGATTTCAACATGTGCATAGGTATGATTAATCGAAAATATATATTTGACGAATGTTCATGAACTTACCAATTCAACAATGTAATGCTAACATTTGAGACCTAATTAAGGTAAGAATAATCATATACGGAAAATAAAGCACTATAATTTGGGAAAGTAACGTGTGTCAATTTGTGTATTAACCCCTTGCCCTACTTTGGCTAGCCCACCTCGCAGCAGGATATACGTAGCGCATGTTTGAGTCGTATGATTGAACGAAATAAAAATATCACACACCTGAAAGTTATAAATTAATTTTGGGAGTATTCAAGTATTTACAAATTTTATTTATAGCAAGTAATAATATATTTCGAAACAATGTGGAAGATGTACACTTTACATTTTTTATACACCCACCGTGCTTCACTACGTTTCTTTAATTTGTTCTGGAAACCTTACAACGTTTTGTTGGGTTGGCATTGGAGTGTGTTTAATCTATTTTTACTAGGGAAATGGGCCCAATTCATCATGTACAATCATCATTCATCGCGCTCCGGAATATCTTCTGAAGATATTCTCCCCCTTTTTTATAATTATGTTTTGGAATAATTTGTAATGCCGATTCTGCTACATTGATTTTGAAATCAACATAATTCAAGTTTCCAGTATTCAGGTTTTTATATAAAATATAGGAATTATAAATGCCAATGTCAAGCAGATAAAAATATTTTTTGTGTCCTTTCATTTACTTTTTCATTATGGGAAAACATGATAATACTTGGTCTTGAAGATCAATTCCATTCATTCCTTCATCATTCCTTTGTTATATCGACACATGTTGGTTTTGGATCATGATTAGAATTTTGTGTTGTCATCTCATCTGATTGTGAGTAGACTTTCGTAGACATAATATAAATGTCTCGCAATAAGTACATGGAGGGTAATCATCGCATCTCGCACGTCTGATAATCTCGCTCACTTTCCCCTCTCAAAATGTACCCGTGGCTGCCTATGTGTTACCAATCAGCGTAACAACATAACCAAATATAACTTATTTGTTACTTTCGTGCTTTGATTAGTATAGATCGTGAACGATTTGTATAAAATGTGGAATATTTGTCGGACGTGCATGACCATGGGTGAAGAACTGATATCAATCTTCGACCAGAGTAAATCACCCCCAATAAATACCATGATCAAGGCAATTACATCTTTGGAGGTATAATCATTTACTGCAGACATGTTTAGTATTGTTGCAACATGAAATTATTATCCTTTTAGATCGTACCAAATGACTCACTACCTTCTCAAATATGCGATACTTGTTTTGAAACTATAGGGATTACATATTTTTTTAAAGAACAAGTATTAAAATGTAATGATGCATTGCAAATGCAAGCAAAAAGAAAATTGTTTGCCAAACAGCAAGGTATATTACTTTTTATACAAATTATTATCTTTTACAGTAATTACAATGTCTTCTTGGTTTTATAGTGAATCAAGAAGTGAAGATAAAGGAGGAAGAATATAATAAGTTGAATGAATATGTTAGTATTGTTAATGCTACCCAATCAAAATGTCGTTCTGGGCCTAAAGTAATATATATAAGCAATGACACTTCGGCGATGAACAATCTTTTACCCGAAAATGATGTAAAATCTTTAAATTTTGTATTGCCATTGGGAAATCAGGCGCAAGATATTGATTTGCCAGAAGATAGTTCATCTAATGATGATGACGTGAATTTGCATTTTGAAGAAACTAGTATTAAATTCGAAGAAGTAGATATAAAAGGGGATGGATTTGAAGATCATTGCGAAATTGCTCCAGAACAGATTATGTTCAAAACAGAGGCAGATGATAATGAATTTTGTTCCGAAGATGATTTACCGTTAATAGGGTTACATCAAAGCCCTGAAAATTACCACAAATCTCAAGATGTTCAGCCCAGTACGAATAAAAGTGGTGAAATAACCAAAGATGCTTCTGAAGGGTAAGATATATTTGTTAGCATCAAATAGCGTAGCTTAATTTTGCCAAATAATGCATAGCTTTGATAGTTTCAACTTCATAAGAAATTATGCATGTTTTTCATTATTTGTTAGTAAAATTTATTTGGAAAGAACAGATAAAAAAATACTATTTTTGTTTTTATTTAATTTTCTGAGCATCGACTACAGTGTTCGTTAGGTCTATCCAACTTCTTTTCATTGCAATTAGTCAAATTAGAAACTAATTCATATTAATTAGAAACAATCATCTTGATCAGCAATCGCAGGGTGAATCTGCCAAAATTTCGTTCAAATTCCTGAAAGCTCAAGCGAGCCCTCTCTTGGAAACCATTCTTTGTTTGGAGACAACCAACTAATCAACTAAAAATAGTTGCTTTTCACTCTCTCAGGTATGGCAGCTCATTTTGATTTTTTAAAATCCGTTTCGTTTGGTTGATTAATCCCAACTTTCTTTGTCGGTATTGAGTGTTTCCCACTTTCCCTTTCGGTGGCTTTTTTCTTCCTGTTTTTCACTCCTAACTCTTCCAGATCTCCACTTCCTTTATTTAAGTATTTCTGGGTGTTCCTCTTGTGCACCGCGTGCTTGTCCGCCAATCGATTATATCTTTTACTGGATCTATGTAATATTTTTTTCTCCGTTCATGTCCGAGCCCTTTATTCTGTGTTTTTATTCGTTGTATTATTGAAATTGATTTGTCGAATCGAATAATTTTCCTTTCTTGAAAGCTTATTTCCTCTTCTTGGACCTTTGTAATTATCATTGTTTCAGACTTCAAACGGGTCTTTGTTTTCAGATTTCAGTTCAGTAAGGTGGTTCTGTTTGTATATATAGTGCTCTGTTTACTGTGTTTGTATTTTGTCCCTTATTTCGTAGGGATTAATGTCTTTGAAACCCAAGTACTTCAAGTTTATCACTGATTCGTATACTGTCTTTCCTATAATTAATCCACTAATCTTTAATATTCTACGAAATGTGAAATATACCTTATCAATTTTCTCAGATTGAAGAGGCATTCGTTCAAATCGTATACATGTGAGGTTTGCGGAAAAGCCTTTTCCAAGTCTAGCGATTTAACGAAACATGTACGAACGCATACAGGCGAAAGGCCCTACAAATGCCAGCATTGCAATGCGACGTTTGCAAATGTTAGTAACCGGAATACACATGTTCGTGTGCATACAGGTGAAGTCATGCCCAAACGCCATAAATGTGAGATTTGTCAAAAGACATTCGAAAAATCCAGCCAATTAAAGATACATATGATAAAGCATACAGGCGAAAAGTCCTACGCATGCGGGCAATGCAATGTGTCGTTTATGCACATTCGTAACCTGAGGAACATATTCGTAGGCATGCAGGAGTCATGCCCAAACCCCATAAATGTAAGGTTTGCGGCAAAGTATTTGAGTCACCCTGCCATTTAAAGGTACATATGGGAAGGCATACAGACGAAACCCCCTACAAATGCCAGCAATGCGATGCGAAATTTAAGCACAGTAGTAGTCTGTATCGACATATTCGCTTGCATCAAGTTGATGCCACGCAGACACACTATAATTGTGAGATTTGCCCAGAAACCTTTACAATTCAAAAAGATTTAAAGTTACATATGAGAAGACATTCAGGTGACATGCCCTACAAATGTCGTAATGCATTGCGCAGTTTATGCACAAACGTAGCCTGAAAAGACATATTCGCTCCCACACAGGCCAGGCCACGCCGAAATCCGATAAGACTGAGTGAGGTCTGTGCAATAACCAAATACCAGTGAGGCCCAGCATACAGGTGAAAATATAAGTCAAATTTGTAATGAGAGGCTTATGCGTAATAGTCACCTGAAATAGCACATTCTCTCACACACATGCGAACCCAGTACCTATTCAACATCGGAGAAATGTAAGGAGGCGGTGATGGACATTGACAACACTCCCAATACAATTGACACTGATGAATTTCAACCAAAGAGTTTTGTTTCTAAAATGTGTTGAAGAGTATGTTTGTATGTTTGAAGAATATCAAACATAATATCATTATAATGCATCCAAATGTGACAACTTACTGAAGTTAAAATTGGAATATTAAAAATATTTTGTAAATTAATAAATTATTGTAAAATAATAAATTAATGATTGCAAAACATCTGAGAAAGAAGCAATAAGAAAGAAGGTGGTGAGTATAGACTCAGGCATTACAAGAACACATATATACACATATAGACAAGTTGTCTGATGGTATTAGACAAAGGAGGATATTCTTTTATGCACACATAGCGAGAATGCGCCCGGAGTGACTAAAGAAAAGGATAATAGAGTACCATGAGGGCTAAAAGGCGCAGAACAACTGGGCGAAAGAGACAGAAAAGTGCAGGAATGGGGCATTACCCATCATGACATCTAGAAACATGCGCAGTTGAGAGAGAAGCTGCGAGACGTTAAACTGAAAGATGAAGTAACCACTAAGCGCGGTACACCCTGGACTGAGGAAAGAAGAGAAAGCCACAGCCGGAAAATGAAAGAAGCATGGACTCGAAGAAAACAAACGCGACGCCTGGTATAATACCTTGTATATACCTATGAATGTACTAAAGTAATGTAGTCCCAAGGGCTCTAACGAAAAAAAAAGAAAATAAATTAATGATATTAATATTTAAATATTTTCTAAGATTATATAACAGCGTGGAATGATCAATAATGATCCACTTATGTTGGTGTTACCCTGGAACAGGTTTGAACTGTTTTATTTTGTATTTGACTCAATATTTCACTTACAATTAAATATGCTTTTATATTTCAAATTTGGTTCTGCCCTATTTAATGACGATTCCCTGAGAGTATTCAGACAACGGCACTAATTTTAAAGGCAATTTATAAATTTTTGCACAAACCACGAATACCCCGCATTTTCAAGCTGAACTCGCTAATCTTAAAATCACCTGGCATTTAATCCCTGCCGTTTCTCCATATTGGAGTGCACTAAGGAAACCGGGTGTAATATTTGCAAAGGCGAATCATTGAAACACAAATTCTAACATTCGAGGAAATGCCAACACTATTAACTCAAATAGAGGCATTATGAATTCCCGCCTACTGTATGAATTTTCTTCCAATCTCAATAGCGTTCCCCGACAACACAATATTGGGAATGATGGCCCCCGGATTATTTGAAGCCAGGAACATTAGTCGGGTGTCAAACGTTCCAACACTACAATGGCTGATGGGATGAATTGTTGAACGTTTTCGGAAGAGACGGTATAAGCACGGTGCGTTAACAAGCCAAGTCTCCTATTTGACGTCAACAATTAAAAGTCGTTTTTTCCAACATTTTGATTCAAATAGAAAAATAAATTTGGTAAATTTTAAAGCGAGCTGTTTCGAAAAGTTGTATGGATTTATTTGTAATTTTTTTTAAATAAATAAGTGTGTTTTGGTTTAGCAAAATCGTAAACAGCATGAGCCAATTTACTATTTATTAACATTACTTGTTTTGAATTTCTCTTATCACGGTAGTAGATAATACAAATGTATGGTATGTTAATTCATTCTATGGGTGCACAATTCCAGGCCAACAGCCGAATATTACATTACGTGAGGTATCATAAATTCGAATTTAATATTTCAAGAGTACAGTATACAAGCATGACTTCAACACTCAATAAACAACTTCTGTATGACGATATAATACGTCAAATTGGAGATGAAGGTCCATTTCAAAAGATATTTGCCGTCATTTTTGTTTTTGCTACGACATTTCTAGTTGGTATGCAATATATGACTAAAGTTGTCACATTGTCTGTACCAGACCACTGGTGTCATGTACCAGGAAGGAATAATACTAATTTCACTTTAGAAGAATGGAAAAATATTACAATTCCAAGGTAAAGTCAACAAATTCAAATCTTCCCTTGTATCGCACGTAATACTTGAACACTAAACAGGGATCAGAGGAACGGAATGGACAGTTATTCCAAATGTTTACGTTTTGTCAATAATTTCCAAAATGAAACTATGACTTGTGATAATGGTTGGGAATATAATCGAACATGGTATGATATGACTGTATCAATGCAAAACAATTGGGTTTGTGATGATTATATGATCCCCACGCAAATCCTGGCAATAAATCGAGCTTCAGAGATGATTGGTGCAATAATATTCGGGCAATTATCTGATAACATTGGTAGAAAACCAATATTTCTGTTATCAATGGGAATGATCCTAGTTGGACGACTTGCAACCGTGTTCACGTCATCTTCATTATGGCTATTCTGTATTACTAGTTTTATTGGTTCCTTCCCCTGTACACCAGCAACGCACAGTCCACTTATTGTGACAATTGAAATATCAGCATTAAGCTATCGGGCTGTTGTAAACTCACTTTTAGGAATTGGGTGGGGATCTGGATTAGGAATTGGACCACTTATTATGTGGTGGCAACGTGATTGGGTTTCGTTTTCCTTAATAACTACTTTACCTTTTGCGATTTATTTATTATTACAAAAGTATGTATTTTAATTCAATTCAACGAAATATATTTGAAGATTATTTATATTTAAGATGGATGATTGAATCTCCTAGATGGTTAGCATCACGTGGAGAAACCGAAAGATGCATGAAAGAGTTGAAAACAATTGCAAAAATGAACAAAACTAAAATATCGCAAAATATCGCAGAGCAACTTAGGATAGCACCAATTGCAGATAAGGAAGCCCAGGTTTATACCATCTTAAGTTTGGTTTCCAGCTTAAGATTAGGCAAGAATGTAATCATTCTAGTTTATGGAATATCCACAGCCAGTATTGTGTACTTAGGCTTGGTGCTTAGTATCAATAATTTGGAAGGGAATCCATTTCTGACGTATTTATTCCTGGGTTTAGTTGATATACCGGTTTGTACAATGAATAAATTCTCTTGTAATCGTTTTGGGAGGCGAATTGTAGCACTCTTTGGTTTGTTCATATCCTTTGTAGGAAACCTAAGTGTAGCCTTAATAGGCATTGGTATAGTATACTTATCTTGAAGGTATTTAGAAATATATTTATAAAATTGAGAATGTTTCAGACACTTCATATACAGTTTTGATGACCATTGCTTTTATTTGCATCAAAAGTGCTGCTCTTTCCACGTTTTCATCTTTATCTCTGCAAATTGTTGAAATTTGTCCAACATGTGTTCGACAGAGTGGTACATCCATGGCTTTATTTATTACTAATTGTTTCTGTATATTGGGTCCATATATAATTATTCTGGTATATTAATTCTTTCGAGCTTAGGAGTACTTAATCAGTTTTTATTCTAGGGAACATCTATAGATTTTAGACTTCCATTTTTTATTTATGCAGGCCTACTTTTGTTAGCATTTGTTAGCTGCATTTTCTTGCCTGAGACACTTGGATACCAATTGCCGGATACCCTTGACGATGCTGCTAAATTTGGAGCCAACCAAGATTTTTGGGGGAGGATAAGGAAGGACATTATCATTGATTCTAATGGAGCTGATGAACCTTTGAATTCTTAAAGAATATGCAATATATATGTCAAGATTACATTATATAAACTAAGTGTCTCGGCGAACTTATCGCTTCCCAATTCCAGTCCAAATAATAAAATACAATATCTGCTGCGAACAGCAACATCAACCCGCGAATTAACGCGAATCTTTTATTTTTAGCAGGATTCGTGGACTACCCGTCCGATG
>JAODAC010053488.1:16725-28218 GCA_027575185.1 Mimaenictus wilsoni
AATGAAATAAACTATCATAATTTGAAAAAATCAATCAAAAATGTTGCAAAATGAGAGAGTTATGGCGTTTTAAAATTTGAGCCACAACTAATACGACTGATTATAAGATGCGCGCGCAGAAGTTACTCATCGTCATCAGAGCGTATCTCAGAATTATTTAACTCCATTTTCTTCGATATTTCAGAACCTATTATAGCTAGAAAAGAAATTCGAACTGTTCTTGAAAGGTGAAATTCTCAGCAATTTTAATAAACCATTATTTGTATTTTATATTACATATAACATTCAGAATCTGAACAATTTTCTCAGGGAAGGAGAATGAAATGAACTATCTTAATCTGAAAAGATCAATCAGAAATGTTGAAAAATGAGAGAGTTATAGCGTTTTAAAGTTTCAGCCACAAATAATACGACTGATTATAAGGTGCGCGCGCAGCATTTACTCATTGTCAGTTCTCAGCTGTACGTACCTCACGTTCAGAATTACTTAACTCTGTTTACCTTGATATCTCAGGACTTAATAAAGCCAGAAAAGAAATTCGAACGGTTCTGGAAAGGTTAAATTCTCAGAAAATATAATAAACCATTCTCATTATTGTAACTGAATTTAAATATTAAACAAAAATTGAAATAAAACACAATTTAAATAGCTTAAATGATAAAAACTAAAATGGATTATATAATTATGTAAAACATTCCTTCTTTATCTTTATTTATATTATTCTAATATAACCCTCAAAAAAACATTTGAAGAGACTTGGCGCCACCGCCACCGTCGTTGCCATCGTCACAGCCTCCGCCTCCGCCCACGTATTTCAATCTTCTCTTTCTCTCGTCTATATATACTCGTACGTGTATATTCACATTCATATACACATAGACGGGCCTCGAAACATGTACAAGAATATACGCAGCAAACCATCAGCATCGCCCTCGAGCGTTTGATAAATTTGGCGTAATTTTTCTTCGGGCGCCTCTCGCGCGCTTCCCCAAAAACGCGCATGCGCACGAATGAGAATAGTGGCTTGCCTTCGCCTCCTCCATCTGCATGCATGCAGAGGAATGGTGAACTGAAAGCTTTTTTTGCCTGGCGCCCTCTCATCTCATTCCTCATTTCTTTGTTCTCTCCTCCTTTTTCGAAGAAGACGCGCGCGCTTGTGGAAACAAGCGCGCGCTTTTTTCCCGCCGATTTTTTTTTTGGTAACGTTATTGTTGTAAATGTAGCGCTGAGGAAAAACAAAAGGAAAAGTTTTTGCGTTCGCTGATTGATCGTGCACGTATAATTACGGAATAACTCACATTTAAGTGGATTTCTTTAGCTTTTTTTTTTTCAACCCGAGGGATTTGGTACCATTTTTGTGGGACCAAATGTAATTTTTGTGATTTTTTGAAAATTTCTTCGTTCTAGGGGTTTTCAATGAGGAGTGCCCTTGGGCACCATGATATTTATTTTTGCTACCATAAATTTATATTGGTACCATTTTTGGTACCAAAAGTAAATGTTGTATTTTTCAAAGATTTCTTCGACTAATGTGTTCTAAATGATTAGTGCCATCGGGTACCATCAATTTTATTATGGTGACCACAATTTTGGAAGTTAATTTTCAAATTTTTTAAATTTGTTCATAATAGGAAAATCATTTTAGATTTATTGATGGATTACGCACTTGCAATTACACAATGAGTGAGATTTAAGTTGATTAATTCCCATTTTATTTTTTTTTTCCCTGTTTATATTGGTACCATTTTTGGTACCAAAAGTAATTTTTGTAAATTTTTGAAAATTTCTTCAAGAAACGTATTCTATATGTCTAATACCGTCGGGTACCATGATTTTTATTTTTGTTACCACATTATTCAATGTTAATTTTCAATTTTTTAAAATTTGGTAACAACAGGGAAAATGATTATGGGTGTATTAATAGATTATTCACGTTTAATCACAGAATAACAGCGATTTAAGTTGATTTATTTCCATTTTAATTCTTTTCCCTGTTTATATTGGTACCATTTTTGGTACAAAAAGTATTTTTTGTAAATGTTTGAAAATTTCTTCAAGAAATGTATTCTATATGTCTGATACAGTCGGGTACCATGATTTTTATTTTTGTTACCACATTATTCGATGTCAATTTTCAATTTTATAAACTTTGGTAACAACGGGGAAAATAATTATGGGTGCATTAATAGATTACTCACGTTTAATCACAGAATAATTGTGATTTAAGTTGATTTATTCCCAATTTAATTCTTTTCCCTGATTATATTGGTACCATTTTTGGTACCAAAGGTATTTTTTGTAATTTTTTGAAAATTTCTTCGAGAAATGTGTTCTATATATCTAATACCGTCGGGTACCATGATTTTTATTTTTGTTACCACATTATTCGATGTCAATTTTCAATTTTATAAACTTTGGTAACAACGGGGAAAATAATTATGGGTGCATTAATAGATTACTCACGTTTAATCACAGAATAATTGTGATTTAAGTTGATTTATTCCCAATTTAATTCTTTTCCCTGATTATATTGGTACCATTTTTGGTACCAAAGGTATTTTTTGTAATTTTTTGAAAATTTCTTCGAGAAATGTGTTCTATATATCTAATACCGTCGGGTACCATGATTTTTATTTTTGTTACCACATTTTTTGATGTTAATTTTCAATTTTTTAAAATTTGGTAACAACAGGGAAAATAATTATGGGTGTATTAATAGATTACTCACGTTTAATCACCGAATAACTGCGATTTAAGTTGATTTATTTCCATTTTAATTCTTTTCCCTGTTTATATTGGTACCATTATTGTTACCAAAAGTATTTTTTGTAATTTTTTGAAAATTTCTTCCCGATATGTGTTCTATATGTGTAATACCGTCGGGTACCATGATTTTTATTTTTGTTACCACAATTATCGATGTCGATTTTTGGTACCAATATTAATTTGAAGATTTTAAAATTTGGTACCAACAGGAAAAATTATTTTGGGCGAATTGATGGATTAACCACATGTAATCATAGCACTTTCTTCAACAAATATGTACTAAAGGACTTGAGGTATAGGGTACCACGCTTATTTTCGTTATTTTTATTTTTTCCACATTTTAAGACGTTCATTTCCAAGTTTTAAAATTTGTGATCAACCACAACCATAAAAGTTATTTTACATGGCACAATGTTCGAGATTTAAATTGATTTTTCACTTTTTAAATCATTTCCCTAGTTATATAGTGGTACCACATTTATTGGTACCATTTTAAGGGTCCCATTACTAATTCTTGTGAATTATCGAATCTTTCTTCGACAAATCAGTTTTACATGTCCAGTATTGTCGGTTACCATAATCTTTATTTTTGGTACCACATTTATTGATTCCAATTTAAAAGGTACCAAAAGTTATCGTTATGTATTTTAAACAAATTCTTAGGTAAACTAGTTTTATATGTATAGTGCCATCCGGTACCATAATTTTTATTTGTCGTACATCATTTATTGGTACCATTTTAAGGGTACTAAAAGAAATATTTCAGATTTACTGAAAATTTCTTCAATAAATATATTTTACGTGTGTAGTGCTAACGGGTACCATAATTTTTGTTTTAGTTACCACATTTCTAGATGTTCATTTGTAAGTTTTTAATGTTACCAACATATTTTTTTAAGTTTTCCAAAACATTTACCCTGCATATCACTTTGAAATATTCAGAGCCATCGAGTACCACATTCGTTTTTTTCGTTCGTGGCATTCTAGATCATTTGGTACCATTTTTAGGTATCAAAATATTTTTTAAAGTTTTTTGAAAATTTCTTGCACTAATCTCATCTGAATATTTAGTACAATTGAGAGCAATAATTTTTATTGCATGATACCATTTTTGATAATAAAGCTGTACCATTTTTGGGGTTCCATTTTTTTTTTCTCCGAAATTTTCAAAAGTTTCTTGGTAAAATCTATTTTAGAGCAGATCAACAATCAGGTGCCATATTTTATATTTTTATATTACCAAAAGTTTCCCGCCAAAAATTCTAAAAACCGCTACAAAACAAATATGCAAAATATAAAGTTTTAATGTTAATTCTTAAACAATTTTTAAGTAAGAGCGTTAATTCGTGGCAATCTAGATCATTTGGTACCATTTTTAAGGTACCAAAATATTTTTTGAAAATTTCTTGGATTAATCGCATCTGAATATTTAGTACAATTGAGAGCAATAATTTTTATTGCATGAAACCATTTTTGATAATAAAGTAGTACCATTTTTGAGGTACCAAATTTTTTTGTTCGAAATTTTCAAAATTTTCTTGGTAAAATCTATTTTTGAGCAGATCAACATTTAGGTGCCATATTTTATATTTTTATATTCCCAAAAGTTTCCCGCCAAAAAATAAAAAAAAAACGCTACGAACCAAATATGCAAAATATGATGTTTTAATCTTAATTCATAAACAGTTTTCAGTAAGAGCGTTAATTCGTAGCTATCTAGATAATTTGGTACCATTTTTTAGGTACCAAAATATTTTTTAAGATTTTTTGAAAATTTCTTGGACTAATCTCATCTGAATATTTAGTACAATTGAAAGCAATCATTTTTATTGCATGATATCATTTTTGATAATAAAGTAGTACCATTTTTGAGGTACCAAATTTTTTTCTCCGAAATTTTCAAAATTTTCTTGGTAAAATCTGTTTTTGAGCAGATCAACATTTAGGTGCCATAATTCATATTTTTATATTCCCAAAAGTTTCCCGACAAAAAATAAAAAAAAACTGCTACGAAACAAATATGCAAAATATGATGTTATGATGTTTTAATGTTAATTCTTAAACAGTTTTCAGTAAGAGCATTAATTCGTAGCTATCTAGATGATTTGGTACCATTTTTTAGGTACCAAAATATTTTTTAAAGATTTTTTGAAAATTTCTTGGACTAATCTCATCTGAATATTTAGTACAATTGAGGGTAATAATTTTTATTGCATGAAACCATTTTTGACAATAAAGTAGTACCATTTTTGAGATACCAAATTTTTTTGTTCGAAAATTTCAAAAGTTTCTTGGTAAAATCTATTTTAGAGCAGATCAACAATCAGGTGCCATATTTTATATTTCTATATTACCAAATATTTCCCGCCAATATTCAAAAAACCGCCACGAAAGAAAAATGCAAAATATGAAGTTTTAATGTTACGTCTTAAACATTTTTCAGTGAGAGCGTTAATTACACTGATGGGATAGATAATAGAGAATTAAATAATTGCGGCAATTTCGAGCGTATGTATTTCGGCGGGCTTTCTGGCGTTTCGCGCGCTTTTTGCCGCGGCGGGTGATTGGGGCGCACTGTCGCCATTTTAATCGCGCGCGATTTTCTTAAACGGCCTGAAAAGTTGTTAGCACCATGGCATTATGCGCGCTCGAGATTACCGTGATTAGTCTTTGAGGTTTTCCCTCATCGCTCGTTATGCACGCCGTGCGCCGTTTCCATTACGCGCCGCAATCAATTTTAACAACTCTTCTTCAGTTCTTCACTGCTTGCTTGCTGTTCGGCCGATGCTGCTGTGGCAATCTTCTAAGGAGTTTCTCACAGCTTTGCGCACGATGCTCAAATGCGTTCCTTCGTCTTCGACTTTGGACGATTGCGGAATGTACTCGTACCATTTTCTAACGTTTGCTCCCGCGTCTTCATTGTAAGCAATCATTTGACCTGAAAGAAAATGTTGATTAATATTTCTAGCAATTTATAGAAAAATATTTTTTTGTTAAAATGATTGTTTAAAACATTAGGTAGTATTAGAATTATTTCACTAGTTTTTGATTTATTTTATTAAATACATTGTAAAAATCCATTACGCGCGCTTTTTTCCCGCCAATTTTTGGTAACACTAATCGTTGTAGATTAAAATTGCAGAAGAGATGTGTTTGTTGTTGATTACGGATATAATATCATGGACTATCCCACATTTAGGTAGATTTCCTCTACTTCCTTCATTTCCTGCCGCTTCCTTCGTCACTTCCAACGGATATTGGATAGCTAGATAATTTGGTACCATTTTTTAGGTACCAAAATATTTTTTAAAGATTTTTTGAAAATGTCTTGGATTAAACTCATCTCAATATTTAGTACAATTGAGAGCAATGATTCTTATTGCGTGATACCATTTTTGATAATAAAGTAGTACCATTTTTGAGGTACCAAATTTTTTTTTTTGAAATTTTCAAAAATTTCTTGGTAAAATCTATTTTTGAGCAGATCAACAATCAGGTGCCATATTTCATATTTTTATATTACCAAAAGTTTCCCGCCAAAAAATAGAAAAAACCCGCTACGAAACACATATGCAAAATATGATGTTTTAATCTTAATTCATAAACAGTTTTCAGTAAAAGCATTAATTCGTAGCTATCTAGATAATTTGGTACCATATTTTAGGTACCAAAATATTTTTTAAAGATTTTTTGAAACTAATCTCATCTGAATATTTAGTACAATTGAGAGCAATAATTTTTATTGTATAAAACCATTTTTGATAATAATGTAATACCATTTTTGAAATATTTTTTGTTAAAATGATTGTTTAAAACATTAGGTAATATTAGAATTATTTCACTAGTTTTTGATTTATTTTATTAAATACATTTTAAAAATCCATTACGCGCGCTTTTTTTCCCGCCAATTTTTGGTAACACTAATCGTTGTAGATTAAAATTGTAGCAGAGATGTGTTTGTTGTTGATTATGGATATAATATCATGGACCATCCCACATTTGGGTAGATTTCCTCTACTTCCTTCATTTCCTGCCGCTTCCTTCGTCACTTCCAATGGATATTGGTACCATTTTGAAGGTACCAAAATTATTTTTTGAGATTTTTCAAAAATTTCTTCAGCCATTTACTTTTAAATATTTTGGGTTATCTAGTACCGTGTGGTACCTTCTTTAATAACCAAAATGTATTGCGTAAAAACGTATTTTAATCAAGACATAAATAAAAACAGAGATTATTTTCTTTAAACTTAAATTTAGGCCTATAAACAAAGTTTTTCTGTATCGTATAAAGTTACTCCTAAAGGGAATATAATTGTCTTTCAGAATCTAACTTTTTTTTTAATTTCATCGTGATAAAATCATTTTAAAAATTGTAATTTTGTGATAATTGATGACAAACTTACTACCATCTTTACATCGTAATTAATGTGATATATACATATGTTAGGAAAACCCCGCGAGGGCAGACTGAAAGAGAATTTTCTCTACTTTCATAATCTGTTTGATTTATTAAAATATTTGAAAAGCCAAACGAGTGACAGTCATTTAAACAATTTCAATTTTTCGAATAAAAACTTTAAAAACTGGTTCAACTTAATTGAAAAATAAGCGGTGTTTAAACACATATTATAAAACGATAATAATAATGTGGGAATATGGTAGGAAAGGTACTTTAATGTTCTTTAGAAACTTGAAAAGATTTTTCAAAAATATTGAAAATTGGATGAGATACAGAAATTTAAACATTTAAAAGCAAGGAAAATGCACTAAGCATATTAAACATCCTTCACTTTTCTCAAAAAATGAGTTAATTAAACACATTCCTGTAAGCAAACATTGACAGATAAATAGATAGAATGAAAGGTAATTCAATCTTCTATCGAATTTTCGTATGATCATTTTAAACTAATAATAATTGTTTGTGTTATAATAGTTTAAATACTGAAAAGCACATTGAACCTATCAGAAATATATTTTTGAAATAAAATCTATTTAGAGATATAACAGCTAATAATATAAGGAAAATAAGAATACTCAAGAAAAAATAAGAATATTCAAGAATGATACTTTAATATTCTTTCCCAATTCGAAAAGATAATACAAAAATATTAAAAATTGGATGAATTATAACAATTTAAAATTAAAAACCACTACCAAAACGGAAAAACCTCCCAGCTTACTCAGGAAATATTTTACTTATTTATAAATATAACCTCTAATACTAATCAAAAATTATTCAGATGTAGAGAAAGCTTATTTATTCTCTTTCCAGAATTCGACAATATCTATCAAAATTAATAAAAATCAGCTGAGTTATTGCAAATTTTATAACTAAAAACAAGACAGCGGATGCTTAAAACATCTGATTTTTTTTAAAGAAGAGCTATTTAAACTACCAATCTGCAATATTAATCAGAAAGTATAAAGACGGCAAGAAAGTTCATTTCATCTGCTTTCAGAATTCGAAAAGATCACTGAGCAATATTGAAAATTGACTGGGTTACAGCTATTTAAAAACTTAAAATCATAATGGGTATGTCACACACATTTGTTTGTTTCTCAAAAAGAGTCATTTTAAATGCATAACTAAAAACAGCTATCAAGAGAGCGTAAGAAAGATACTTTAATCTGCTATCTACAGATGAAGGAAGCATTTAAAAATATTGAAAATTGGACGAGTTACAGCAATTTAAAAACTAGAAATGACTTAGAATAAGACAAATACACTATTATATTTCTTAATAACTGCTATTTAGGGATATAACGTCATATAATAATTAGAAAATATATCGAAAGTACGAAAGATAATTTAATCTTCTTTCAGAAATCGTAAAGAGCACTCGAAAATATTAAAAATTAGCTGGGATACTGAAAATTTTATACTGAAAACCACACAATCACATGCCTGAATCGGTTAATTTTTCTAAATAAGGGCTATTTAATTACACAATCTCCAATAATAATAAGACAATATAAAGAAAGCCAAAAAGGTGATTTAATTTCCTTTCAGAATTTGAAAAGATCATTGATCAATATTGAAAATTTACTGGGTTATAGCAATTTAAAAACTTAAAATCATAATGGGCATGTCACAAACATTTGTTTGTTTCTCAAAAAGAGTCATTTTAAATGCATAACTAAAAACAACAATAAAGCTGTCAAGAGAGCGTAAGAAAGATACTTTAATCTGCTATCTACAGATGAAGGAAACATTCAAAAATATTGAAAATTAGACGAGTTACAGCAATTTAAAAACTAAAACTGCTCAGAATAAGCCAAATACACTATTATTTTTCTTAATAACTGCAATTTATGGACATAACCTCATATAATAATTAGAAAATATATCGAAAGTAAGAAAGACAATTTAATATTCTTTCAGAAATCGTAAAAAGCACTCAAAAATATTAAAAATTAGCTGAGATACTGAAAATTTTATACTGAAAACACCACAATCACATGCCTAAATCGGTTAATTTTTCTAATTAAGTGCTATTTAATCACATAATCTGCAATAAAAATAAGAAAATAAACAGAACTCAAGAAAGTTTATTTAATTTTCTTTCAATATTCGAAAAAATCACTCAAAAATATTGAAAATTGCCTGAGCTACAGCAACATGAATCTAAAGAAACCCACTGCGCATACCAAAAAAGCTCTGTGCGCATTTCCTCCTCAGTAATTTCCCACTGAGCATGTTTCCTAATCCTATTCCTTCAAATATCTCAGGATCTATAAACGCTAGAGTAAAATTTCAAAATGTTATGGTTAACACAAAGACTCATCTTCTATACTTCTCCAAGAATTTTAATCTATTTCACTAATTATGTAGTGAATAATTACTTAAAACCAAAATCAAAAATTAACATAATTAAAAATAATTTTTCTCGATAAAATTAAATAATTAACATGTTATGAATGTATAATTAGTTAATTATAATATAATCCACCCAAAAATTAAAATTTAAAATAAGAAACTAATTTTTTTCTAGACTTATGCAGCCTAAAACATAATTTACATAATCATTAAAATAATACGTAGAAAATTACTTCTAATCGCCGACTGTTATCGTAATTACCATTTTTATCGGTATCATATCAATTTCTCTGGTATTACATTAGAAAAAAACATCACAAACAAAACCATCACAAAGTGATTACAATCGCATTATATTTACATGAATATCCTTAACAATATTTGAAATTTAGTTTGAATTACGTTTGGAGTAGATGAAATGCATTTAGACTCGTATTAGATATAGATTAGGATTAGGATTAGAATTAGGATTAGGACTAGGATCCAGCGAGGCAAAATTGCTATAAAATTGAATTACAATGAGGCACGGGGAGCGCGAGCATGGCGCTCGGCGGAAGAAAAATGTCCGTCATAAGTTA
This sequence comes from Mimaenictus wilsoni, assembly GCA_027575185.1. NCBI lineage: Eukaryota > Metazoa > Arthropoda > Insecta > Coleoptera > Staphylinidae > Mimaenictus > Mimaenictus wilsoni. Next base: position 26,888 of record JAODAC010053488.1, read on the forward strand.
TTGTCACTGAGCGAGTGCCACGAGTGCCGCACGGTACCGCACACAAACACATACAAACACGTAGCTGTATACAAAGGGACATAAACATAGGCATATACAACGGGAAAATGAAAGTTTTCTTTCTCATTTTGTCACGCTCTCGGTTGGTCTCGTCGTGTTTTTTTTTTCTTCTTCTTCGGAAAATGCGCGCATCGTGGGCTGTACGCGCGCTGCAGCTGTATACACTTTGGCGCGCTTTTTTATTTTTCGGTCACGTGATGAATGCCGCCATGCTGTGTTACGTTTTGCATATATAAATATTAGGCTGGTGGTGAATTGGCGCACGACGAGTCGTGCCCGACGTGGTTGTATTAATATTAATAGGATGGAGATTTTTTTAAGTTAGGTAATTTTTGAGGGTACCAAAAATTTGTTTTAAGATTTTCAGGATTTTCTTTTTGGTACCTAAGTGGGAATGTCTAGAGCCATCAAGTGCCGTACTTAATTTTTTTAATTTTGTGGTATAAGTAGGGGATTTTAATGAAGTTTGGAGGTACCAATTTTTTGTGTGCATTTTTGTGATTTTTTTTTATATAACAGTTGTTTGGAACGTATAGGACGATCTAGTGCCGTACACGATTTTTTTATTTTTCAAATTTAGATACATATTTATTAATATTTTGGGGACCGACCCTATATTTTGGTACTCCTGGTAATTTTCCTTGATATTCTAAGGAATTAATGGGGCCATGAAGTGCTTGCTAATTTAGGATATATTGGGAATTTTTGAGGTACCAAATTTTTGTTTGGAATATTTTCTTGATTTTTCGACAAATACATAATTTGAATGTACAGAGCAATCCAACGCCATGTTTTAAATTTCTTATTTTTCATTTTTGGGTACAAAATTTAAAATAAATTTGGGGACAAACCGTGTTTTTTTTGTCAGTTTTAAGAATATTTCTTTGATAATATTCTTAAGATTTAATAGGGTGTTTGAGTGCCTTACTCGATTTTTTAAAATTTGGTACATTAATATGAAAATGAAGAGGTACCAAAAAATATTTTAAATATTTGAAAAATTTGCTTTCCGTCGACAGTTTATAAACGTGCAGTGCCATCAAGTACCGTATTTGATTTTTATAATTTCGAGGCAAATGTAACAAATTTTGGTACTTTTTGAGGTACCAAATTTATTTTTGGCAACATTCTTGTGATTTTTCGATAAATACATGTATGAATGTACAGAGCCATCCAATGCCATGTTTGAAATTTCACATTTTTTCACGTTTAGCTTGAAAATTATAAAAATTTTGGGTACCAACCGTATTTTTTGGCACCTTTTGATTTTT
>JAODAC010053488.1:37703-53732 GCA_027575185.1 Mimaenictus wilsoni
TTTTAAAGAAGGATTATACTGAGTTTAATAAGAAATTTAAAAAATTAGTATGCATCAGGATTTTGAAAAATGCAAATAAATCAGCCTGTAACGGCTCAAAAATTGGATTAATTTAGGAATAAGTTATACCAACGGAAAGTGCATAAAATTCTCCATTTAGAGACGGGCCTATCCTGAAACTATTTGTTTTTTAGAGACGGATAATATTGGTTTTATTCCGAAATTTAGAAATTTTGGATACATCAGGATATTGAAAATTGCAAATGAATAAGCTTGTAACGGCTCAAAGATTGGATTAAATTAGAAATAAGTTCTGCCATCGGAAATTGCGTTAAATTCTCTATTTAGAATTGTCCTTGTAATTAATGTATTCGATTTTAATGAAGAACTATTAATAGTTTAAATAAAATGGCTACAAAATTTGTACAATTTATGAAATGGTAAAGTTTAAATGGAACACCCTGTAATATCCCTAAAACTAATGCTAATTAAGAATGAGTTACACTATCAGAAAGTGCATTAAATTATCTATTTACTGGGCAGCATGTAATAAAATTATTCGATTTTAACGCAGACCTATTAATGGTTTAAATAAAATGATTACAAAATTTGTAGAGGTTATTAAATGGAAAAATTCAAATAAAAGACCCTGTCACATCCCTAAAACTAATGCCATATAGGAATGGGTTGCATCAAGGGAAAGTGTATTAATTTTTCTATTAACTAATTTTGTTTTAAATGCATTACATGTCTTTAGGGAAGAATTATATTAGTTTAAAAGATAACTTTAGAAAAATTGTGTCAAACAAAATATTTTAAAGTTCATATATAAATGATCTGGAACTCCTTAATCACGCAAGTCAACTAATTAGGCACACCATCTGAAAGTCGGTTTAATTCTCCATGCTGTGATTTATAAACTAATACCATATCTTTTACAATGAGTGATTTATAGGACATTCAATGCACTACTCTTAAAATTTCAACGATACCAAATAATTAATATGATATTAACAAACATCATAGCGCTATAACTTAAGTAATAATCGAAAAAAGTTTGATATCAACTGAAAGGCAATTTAATCATCTGTACGACAAGGTGCTTCTTATTTTCATAGTACTTTTCTTTGCGGAGTTATGGCACATTAAATCGTATTAAAATCGTACATTATTTCTTGAAATTATTATTAGTAACTTCCATAACTTTTTGTAACTTTGATGTAATATGATAGGCATTTTAATCTTGTATGAAATAAATCATTACTGAGTTTCCTGGAATTTTTCACAACCGAATAAGTATGTCCTAAATTTGTAAAATCACCAACCATCAAAAATTTAAGAATGTGTATTACTCATATTCTTAAAAAGTTCAAAGAAATACCCCTACAACATTTCAATGACTTAAATCAATTATCAAAGAAGGATATATTCTAAAAAAGAATTTAATTGTCTATTCAATGATATATTCATGGTTATGATATCTTTTTCAGGGACTGATTTATAGGTAATTAAATTTACAATTCTTAAAGTTTTTGAGAGTCGAATATTTTCAAGGTGATATTAACTAACAAAATAACACAATAACTTGAGTATTTATCTAGAAAATATGTATGTAATAGAAAAGACAATTTAATGAACAATCAAAGTCATTTTTATTTTTTTGATTTCCTTTGTGGATTTACACATCAAAACGCATTAAAATGTGTACATTATTTTTTTGGAAATACTATAAGTAACTTTAAAACGTCATTACCTAATTCGTATTACGAAAAGAAAAACACGTATGATATCAAAAGAAAGGCATTTTAATCTTCTATGAAATCTAGCTTTCGCGAGCTTTCTATCTGTGTCCACTACCGAATAAGAATGACATAAATTTGTAAAATCATAAAAATTTACAACTGTCTTGAACACATTATTAAAAAGTTCAAATCAAAAACGCTATAACATCTCATTGACTTAAGTCAGCCAATGAAGAATCAAACGATTCAAAAGAGAATTTAATTGTCTATTCAATGCCTATATACATTGCTATGAAATCCATAGCAGAAATTGATTTATACCTCATTAAGTTTAGGTTTCTTCAAATATCTGCGTGTCAATTACGTTAATAATTATATAAATTTATATCACAGCACTTAGCCTGGGCAATTATAGAAAATTGTTGAATATCGTCAGAAAGACAATTTAATTATCTATATAATGAAGTGCGATCAATTTTTATATTTCTTTTTCTTGAGGAGTTATGGTTTATCAAATCGCATAAAAAAATATACATTATATTCTCAAAATATTATATGTAACTTTCAAATGTTATTACTTCGTTCGTATTAAGCAAAATATAATAGGTATGATATCACATGAAAGGCCGTTTAATCCTCTATTATACAAAGCTTTCCCGAGCTTTCTGACAGTTCCCACTTCTGAGTAAAAATGACATGAACTTACAAAATCATAAAAAATTACAAATTGTGTTTAGCTCATCATAAATTTGAAAAGTTCCAATAAAATGCCCTGCAAATTCTCAATGACTTAAGTCAACACATAATGTATAAAACCATCTGGAAGCTAGTTTAATTCTCTATGAGGTGCCTTATAGAGTGATACTATATTTTTATCAGGGACAGATTTATAGGTAATTAAATTTATGGTTCTAAAAAATCTGGGTTCCTTAAAAATTAAAAATACGTTGAAAATTAATTTTATCATCATCATAACACAAAAAGTTATGAAATAATCGAAAAAAGTTAGATATCAGCTGAAAGACAATTTAATTATCTATATAATGAAGTGTGATCAATTTTTATATTTCTTTTCTTTAAGGAGTTATGGTTTATCAAATCGCATAAAAAATATACACTATATTCTCAAAATATTGTACGTAACTTTTAAATGTCTTTACTTCATTCGTATTAAGCAGAAATATAATAGATATGATATCACATTAAAGGCCCTTTAATCCTCTATTAAAAAACGCTTTTCCGAGCTTTCTGGCAGTTCCCACTTCTGAATAAGAATGACATGAACTTGTAAAAGCATAAAAAATTACAAATTGTGTTTAGCTCATCATAAATTCGAAAAGTTCCAATAAAATGCCCTGCAACTTCTCAATGACTTAAGTCAACACATAATGTATAAAACCATCTGGAAGCTAGTTTAATTCTCTATGAAATGTCATATATATTGACATCATATTTCTCTCAGGGACAGATTTATAGGTAATTAAATTAAATTTATGATTCTAGAAAATCTGGGTTCTTTAAAAATTAAAAATTAATTTTTTTCATCATCATAACACAAAAACTTACGAAATTATCGAAGAAAGTTAGATATCAGATGAAAGGTAATTTAATGGTCTATAAGTTGAAGTATCATCCATTTTTATACTCTTAATTTTGCTGAAGTTATGCGTCCTCAAACATATTCAAAGAAATATGTTTATATTTCTATAATATCTTAGGTAACTTTAAAACGTTCTTACTACCTTCTATTCAACTAAAAAGTAATAAAAATGATACCACTGTAAAGAAAATTTAATTTTCCAACAAGTAAAACATTCCCGAGATTCCTTTCCTTTTTCAGAGCGGAATAACAATGACATAAAGTTGTAAAAACATGTAACGCGAAAAATTTATTTCACTTTTATTTTAACCTGAAAATAACTAACTTAAATCTTCGATAACATAAATAATACCTATTGAACCTGTTAACCCAAGTAACATATTTTCATCATATTTTGAATGTTTATGATAAAAGTTAAGTACAACGCCTGAGAGACGTCATTTATTATCATCTTAAATTGTTGTCAAGAGTAATCAATAGTCACTTACAAATGTTATTACTTCGTTCGTATTAAGCAAAAATATAATAGGTATGATATCACATGAAAGGCCGTTTAATCCTCTATTAAACAAAGCTTTCCCGAGCTTTCTGACAGTTCCCACTTCTGAGTAAAAATGACATAAACTTGTAAAATCATAAAAAAATTACAAATTGTGTTTAGCTCATCATAAATTTGAAAAGTTCCAATAAAATGCCCTGCAACTTCTCAATGACTTAAGTCAACACATAGTGTATAAAACCATCTGGAAGCTAGTTTAATTCTCTATGAGATGTCATATATATTGACATCATATTTCTCTCAGGGACAGATTTATAGGTAATTAAATTTATGGTTCTAAAAAATCTGGGTTCCTCAAAAATTAAAAATATTTGAAAATTAATCTTTTCATCATCATAACACAAAAACTAACGAAACTATCGAAAAAAGTTAGATATCCGCTGAACGGCAATTTAATGGTCTATACGTTGAAGTATCATCCATTTTTATAGTCCTAATTTTAATGGAGTTATGCGTCCTCAAACATATTCAAAGAAATAGGTTTATATGTCGATATTATCTTAGGTAACTTTAAAACGTTATTACTACCTTCTATTCAACTAAAAATTAATAAAAATGATACCACTGTAAAGGAAATTTAATTTTCCAACAAATAAAACATTCCCGAGATTCCTATCCGTTTCCAGAGCGGAATAACAATGACAGAAAGTTGTAAAAACATGCAACGCGAAAAATTTATTTGATTTTTATTTTAACCTGAAAATAACTAACTTAAATCTTCGATAACTTAAATAATACCTATTGAACCTGTTAACCCAAGAAACATATTTATATCATACTTAGAACGTTTATGATAAAAGTTAATTACAACGCCTGAGAGACGTCATTTATTATCACCTTGAGTTTTTGGCAAGAGTAATCAATAGTAACCTGTGCGTCGCGTTGTTCCCGACGAAGATGCCTGGATGCTAAGGATAATGAGGTGTCTAATGATGGATCACCGTGGTCGTACATCTATTTCCCACAATCTCTCCTTCCTCCACCACCTCGTCACGTCGGGCGGCGCAGCAATTCGATGGAAACTGGAAAATGAGATGAAAGGGATTAATACCTCCCTGGCAACGCTCGCATGCTTACCTGTCTTAACGAAGCTCATTATCTTTTTCACTGCGACTCTTCTGTCTGCTGGGCGTAATGACTTAAGAAGCTGGAGCATCCTGCAGCAGCTACTATTGTCCGTCCGTGCGGTTGACAACTAATGAATGTCCGATTATCTCTGTCAATAACAAATCGATACGGTACTTAATAACATACAAAGGCAATTAAATAAATTCGGTGCAATCAATGATGTGTCGCATTCAGCCATCTGCCTGATTCCAAAAAATACATAAATTGATTTACATAAAGTACATACATTGATATCAGACTGTATTTATTGTTAGTAATTTAAGTGTTAAGAGTTTAAGAGTTTCAACTTTAAAAATGTACGATTTGTTGTAAGATTAAAGATTTAGGGTGGATATTTGCTTGTGATTACTGAAAGAAGAACAATGCGGATTTTAATGAGTTATGGTAACACTAGTGGCCTTATAGGCTGTTGGGGTCACGTGGATGTGTGCTCAGCGTGTTGCGCAGTGCAGTGCGCCGAAACGAGCCGCCATTACTCGCTGTCGTTTTTCTACCGATATCCGCTGCATCAGGCGACGCCGCGCTACAGCCGCTAATGAAGTAGCAAATACTCGGGCATCTCCACATCCGCAGCAACGCAAAGTTGAAAGGGCGATTTCAAGAAAGGAAAAAAAAGCGCCTTAAATCACAGTACACACAGTACGTCGTCAGCATCACGAAATATATATTCCGCGTTTTTCATCATTAATTTTAACATATTTAGAATAATGCTATCGGAGTGAATGATACATCGATAGATAGAAAAACTCTTCTACTTCAATAGGCAATCGTTAGAATTTAACATTTTCTTTTTTTACACCAAGTTATCAGTGGTAGACTTTACCCTTTGCTGCCGATATAAACATATAAAGTGTACAAAACATTTTACATTTCAGCATATTCCCTATTTTATTTTCTATACAATGATGTAAGAATTATTAGTGTCCTTCTTGTGCTGTTCCTTCCGTTAAGGTGTATAGCGGAAAGCGCGGTGGTCTGCCTTTAGATTGTATGTAGTTGTAGTAATCCACTGCTGGTATATACACCCCTAAAAATTAATGGTACACAAGAAGAATAATAACAATCTTTATACCATTTAATAGACAATAAAATTGAGAATATGCTGATCTATTACCTATTCAATACATTTTACTCTTTCATATTGTCAGCAAAGGGTAAAGTCCATGCTTGATTACTCTGTGGAAAATAAGAAAATTTTAAACTTAGCTACTGCGTCTTAAAACGAAAGACTTAAGCTATCTAATGATGTTTTATTCATTGCAATAACATTATTACTTATATAGTATAATTGATGGTAATATGTCACGAAATATATATAAAATCGCTGCGTCGATTTAAGACGCACATTTCTTGAAATCACCCAGTGTATATCACCTCGGACTGCTGAATCCCTACATCTGTATCACCATGTCTCATTCTTAGAATTCACTCCGAAAATACACAAAGTATAACCAAGCCTTGATTCGGTTTTATGACCGTTTTAGTGGTTTTTACAGTCTTTAAATTACTAAAACTACTAAAACCACTATATTTTACCGAGAATCACTAACTTTTCCTATATTTTAGAGGCTAAAACTATTGATAAGAAGGACAATTCAGTTTAGCCACACCCAGAATCGAACTTGGGACCTTGCAGTCAGCAGTGATTATCCAAACCTCTGCGCCACTTTACTCGACTTGAAGTTTCAATAAAATTTTTAGAATTTCAAGTTTAAGACACTATAACTTTTGACTCAATAAACATATCTATTTTGGAATAACGTCAGTATATAGACAATACAAGTAGGTATACGACGATGTATTACCTACGTATGTACTATGTTTATCGTTTAAGTTATAAGTAACTAAATAAAACAAATCAAGTTTCATTTATTTTCGTTACGATTGTGAGAGTTTTCAAATTCTATATCAAATAACCTACAAACCGTATATTAAAATTATTTTGTAATTTGACCAATATTTAGAGAATTTAATTAGCTATAATATGATGTTCTACTTAAGTAATTCCTGTATTTATTTGTTAAGTTATGGATAAATATATAAGTTATTCCATATTTTGTAGATTACTCTTATTGAATTTTAACAAATTTCTTGTTTGAGGCAAGATATCTCTGAAAAAAATAAATATATCTACTTAGACATCACGACAGTTTATAAAGATTTTAATTAGCTATAATAAGATAAGCTAACTAACTAGTTCTCGTCGTTATTACGTAGGTTATTGTTAAATATGTAAATAGTTTCATTCTTTTATCTTTCCATGTTTGAAACATCATAGCTTCTAATACATTGAAGATATGTGTTTATGTCGTCAATATATAGAGAATATAAAGAGCTATTAAACGATGTGCTACTTAAATATGTTCTGTATTTATTACATAAGTTATTAGCAACAATATAATAAATTTCATTATTTATTGACTTTCTTTACGATTGATATACTATTCTCATTTGATATCAAATATCATGAAAACTGTACGTTAAAATTAGTTTGGAATATAGCCAATAACTAGAGAATTTAATTAGCTATAATATGCTGTGGTACATAAGTATTCCCTATACTTACTACTTGAGTTATTGGTAAATATGTATATTATTTCATTTTTAGTAGATTTCTCCAAGAGTTTTTACCAATTTCTAGTTTAAGGCATGATATCTCCGGAGAAAATAGATATATCTAATAGGGTATAACGTCAGTATATAAAGAAATTAATTAGCTATAATATGATATTTCACATATATAGTTCCTGTGCTTATTATGTAAATTATTGTTAAAAATGTAAATGGTTTTAGATTATGACGATTACTACCATCTCTAATAACTTTTTTACAATTTCAAAATTTGAGACTTCATATCTTTTAACTCAATAAAGATATCTATTCGGTAGTATCATCAATATAAAGAGAATGTAAATAGGTATTAGACTGTATACTACTTAAGTATCTTCTGTGTTTATTACTAAAGTTATTAGCAACTATATAATACATTTCATGTTCTATGGATTTTCTTTACGGTAGATAAAAATTTCTAATTTGATACCAAATATCATGAAAACTGTACATTAAAATTAGTTTGGAAAATATTCTATATATAGAGAATTTAATTAGCTATAATATGAGGTAATGCTTAAATAATTCCTATGTATATTACTTTAGTTACGCGATAATATGTAAGTTGTTTCATTTATTGCACATCACTCCTAGAGTATTTACCAATTTCTAGTTTAAGACATGATATCTCCGGAGAGAATAGATATATCTACTTGGGTATAACTTGGGTCAGTCTATAGAGAAATTAATTAGCTATAATATGATATTTTACCTATGTAGTTCCTGTATTTATTACATAGGTTATTGTTAAAAATGTAAATGGTTTTAGATTAGGACGATTACTTCCATCTTTAGTAACTTTTTTACAATTACAAAGTTTGAGACATCATATCTTTTAACACAATAAAGATATATATTCCGTAGTATCATCAATATATAGAGAATCTAAACAGCTATTAGGCTGTGTACTACTTAAATATCCTCAGTGTCTATTACTAAAGTTATTAGCAACTTTGTAATAAATTTCATGTTTTATTGACTTTCTTTACGGTAGTAAATTTTCTAATTTGATACCAAATATCATGAAAACTGTACATTAAAATTAGTTTGGAAAATATTCTACATATTGAGAATTTAATTAGCTATAATATGATGTAATACTTAAGTAATTCCTATGAATATTACTTTAGTTACGCGACAATATGTAAGTTGTTTCATTTATAGCACATTACGCCTAGAGTATTTACCAATGTCTAGTTTAAGACATGATATCTCCGGAGAGAATAGATATATCTACTTGGGTATAACGTCAGTCTATAGAGAAATTAATTAGTTATAATATGATATTTTACCTATGTAGTTCCCGCGTTTATTACATAGGTTATTGTTAATAATGTAAATGATTTTAGTTTATGACGATTACTTCCAGCTTTAATAACTTTTTTATAATTTCAAAGTTTCAGACATCATATCTTTTAACACAATAAAGTTATCTATTTAGCAACATCGTCGGTATGTGGAGAATATAAATAGCAATAAGACACTATACAACTTAAGTAATTGCTATGTTTATTACTTAGGTTATAGCTGATTATGTAAATAATTTCAGTTTTATAGATTACTTGTTTTTTTATTTTAGTTAGGAAGTAAGTCTTTAAATAGTTCAAATCAACCGTACATAACTTAGGTAACTATACATAACCTTATTAACTATATGTAACTTAAATAAACTTGAGATAACTAAGATTTTTAAATAAATTTCTTAAGTAAACATTTAAAATATTGTATCGTATAGTTTGATGTCGCAAAATGTCATTCCATCTCATCTCATCTGATATTTTTGTTGTAATTTTATTGCAGAACGACCTGGTAAGCTTGAGTTATTCCGCAGGCGAACGTGGTCGGACATCAAAGACGTGTTCGACGAACATGTTTACCCAACATCTTCTGCAATGCACGCAGAGACACGAAGCCAGAGAGTGAGAGAGAGAGAGAGAGAGAGACGCATGTAAATGGTATGGCAGCCATATCCCCAAATGGCGGGCCCTTTCATATCACCGTCTCTCGACGCTCGCGCTGCTGTGACTGCATGCATATATTCATCAGAGATTGGTACAGGAACAGCGACAGCATCAGACGACGACGACGCGCGCGCGCGCGAGAGATGTGCAAGGCGGCGGACGCACCGCGACACGACACCGACACCCAGATTGAAGATGATCGATCGCCGCCTGCGACGCGCTTAATCTCGCTGCCATTGCTAAGCCATCTTAAAGTCACCTCTCTTCCACGCTGAGACATCTCCAGATCAACCAGCTGGACACCACCAGCAAAGCGGCTCACAACCGCCGGAGAGCCATCAATCGTGGACTACAATCAAATAATTTATTACTGTCTACGAAACAGAATGCAATGAAATAAAGTGTATTATCACAATTCGAAATCGGCGTAAAAATTGAAAAACAAAGCAATGAAAAGTCGCCATTCCTACGAAATACACGCAAATTAACAAGTATAAGTATAAACAAAATAAAGAAAAAATTACGAATGACCCTGTCGATGTATAATATAAATATAAATCTAAAAAATAAATACTTCATAAAAATCTACTCATAAAATGACAATTAAAGAAAACTGGTCTTTTTTTAGAATTACCCTGTAGAAATGGAATACTGAATTACCCTGTATAAAGAAAGACTTATTATGATTTAATCTAATTGTACATTCTTATAAATTTTCAACGTGATTCCTAAAAAGACTTGAATTCCAATCAAAAGCAAAAAAAATGTTTGTTCTAGTCTAAACAAATAATTAAAGAATGACCCTGTCGATGTATAATATAAATATAAATCTAAAAAATAAATGCTTCATAAAAATAAAGAAAACTGGAAATTTTTTGAATTACCTTGTAGAAAAGAGAATACTGCATTACCCTGTATAAAGAAAGTCTTATTATAATCCAATCTAACTGTACATTCTTGTAAATCTTCAATGTGAAGCCTAAAAAGATTTTAATTCCAATCAAAGGCAAAAAAAAGTCTTCGTTCTAGTCTAAACAATAATTTACGCATGACCCTGTCGATGTATAATAAATATATAAATATGCTTCATGAAAATCTTCTCATGAAATGACAATTTAAAAAAACAGGATTTTTTTCGATTACCCTGTAGAAAGAGAATACTGAATTATCCTGTATAAAGAAAAACTTATTATGATTTAATCTAATTGTACATTCTTATAAATCTTCAATGTGAAGTCTAAAAATATTTGAATTCCAATTAAATGTAAAAAAAGTGTTTGTTCTAGTCTAAACAAATAATTAACGCATGACCCTGTCGATGTATAATATAAATATAAATCTGCTTCATAAAAATCTACTCATGAAATGACAATTAAAGAAAACTGGAAATTTTTTGAATTACTTCGTACATAAGAGAATACTGAATTACCCTGTATAAAGAAAGTCTTATTATAATCCAATCTAACTGTACATTCTTGTAAATTTTCAATGTGAAGCCTAAAAAGATTTGAATTCCAATCAAAAGCAAAAAAGTCTTTGTTCTACACACAATAATTTACGCATGACCCTGTCGATGTATAATTTAAATATAAATCTGCATAAAAAAAAATCTACTCATGAAATGACAATGAAATGATGTTTAAACAGAATGACATCGTAAAAATGAAAGACCCTGTCGAAGCATGATAGATATATCAATCTGATTGTTCCTATGATTTCCTACCATATAAATATAGTTATAAAACGACTCATATCCACGTTAATTCGACATTTTCTGAAGGACCCTGTATAGATAGAGTGTATAAATCTTGGTGAATAGACGACTTATGAATGACCCTGTATTTAATGTTATAAATACAAGGATTAAAAGACCAAAAATACGAATAAACAAATCAATAACAAGAAATCTTAGCCTGTTACCCTGTATAAATGAAATAAAAAGAAACAATTTTCCTGTAGAAATATAACACACAAGTTTATCAATGAAATCTACTTATAAACCGTATAAAATCTACTTATAAACTGTATAAACGAAATGTAATGAATGACCCTGTAGATATATGATAGATATATCAATCTGATTTTTCCTATGATTTCCTACCATATAAATATAGTTATAAAACGACTCATATCCACGTCAATTCGACATTTTCTGAAGGACCCTGTATAGATAGAGTGTATAAATCTTGGTGAATAGACGACTTATGAATGACTCTGTATTTAATGTTATAAGTACAGCGATTTAAAGACCAAAAACACGAATAAACGAATCAATAACAAGAAATCTTTGTTTTACCCTGTATAAATGAAATAAAAAGAAGAATTCCCCTGTAGAAATACAACACACAAGTTTATCAATGAAATCTACTTATAAACCGTATAAAATCTACTTATAAACTGTATAAACGAAATGTAATGAATGACCCTGTAGATATATGATAGATATATCAATCTGATTTTTCCTATGATTTCCTACCATATAAATATAGTTATAAAACGACTCATATCCACGTCAATTCGACATTTTCTGAAGGACCCTGTATAGATAGAGTGTATAAATCTTGGTGAATAGACGACTTATGAATGACTCTGTATTTAATGTTATAAGTACAGCGATTTAAAGACCAAAAACACGAATAAACGAATCAATAACAAGAAATCTTTGTTTTACCCTGTATAAATGAAATAAAAAGAAGAATTCCCCTGTAGAAATACAACACACAAGTTTATCAATGAAATCTACTTATAAACCGTATAAAATCTCCTTATAAACTGTATAAACGAAATGTAACGAATGACCCTGTAAGATATATGATAGATATATCAATCTGATTTTTCCTATGATTTCCTACCATATAAATATAGTTAAAAAACGACTCATATCCACGTTAATTCGACACTTTCTGAAGGACCCTGTATAGATAGGGTGAATAAATCTTGGTGAATAGAAGACTTATGAATGACCCTGTATTTAATGTTATAAATACAGGGATTTAAAGACCAAAAACACAAATAAACGAATCAATAACAAGAAATCTTAGCCTGTTGCCCTGTATAAATGAAATAAAAAGGAAAGAATTCCCCTGTAGAAATATAACACACAAGTTTATCAATGAAATCTACTTATAAACCGTATAAAATCTACTTATAAACTGTATAAACGAAATGTAACGAATGACCCTGTAGATATATGATAGATAAATCAATCTGATTGTTCCTATGATTTCCTACCATATAAATATAGTTATAAAACGACTCATATCCACGTTAATTCGACATTTTCTGAAGGACCCTGTATAGATAGGGTGTATAAATCTTGTAGAATAGAAGACTTATGGATGATCCTATATGTAATGTTATAAAAACAGGGATTTAAACACAAAAAACACGAATAAATTAATCAAAAACAAGAAATCTTAGTTTTACCCTGTATAAATGAAATAAAAAGGAAATAATTTCCCTGTAGAAATATAAGACACAAGTTTATCAATGAAATCTACTCATAAAACGACGAAAACTTGAAAAAAAAACGGAAATTTTCTGAATGACTCTGTAGAAATGAATATTTCTGAATGACCCTATAGATTCTAGCACGCTCACTTAATGGCCGCGCTCTCGGGTACAACCGGTGATGGCTTTTTAATAGTACCTACGCTTATTAAGCTTCCACATGAGAGACCTGCGCGCGCGTTTTTACCATCTTTAATCTCCGACCACTTTTTCTTTTTTCCTCGCTCCTCTCTTTTCTCGCAGCGTTTTTTTTTCCGGTTTTCAATTCTTTCCTTTTTCATTCTTTCATTATTTCTCGCCTTCCTTGTCTCGGTCGTTTTGAGACTTTTATTATGCCGACAACCCGATGGGAGACAGAGCACACACGCTCTAGAAAAACCGTGCACAAATCGACGAGTGCACAAAATGGAAAATCGCGTGCCTACGCCGAAGAAAAAAAAAAAAACAACAACACACACGCAGCCTATTAAAACGCAATCAATATGGCGTAATTATCGCGAAATATATTCGTGTATTCGCGTGCGTTGATTACGAACAGGGTCGTTAACGATCAGATAGTGGACTGTGTAACGCCTCTTCTTGTTTGTTCAGGTTGAAAAGTTCGCAAGAAAATTGAATAAGGAATGGCTCCACCTTTGCGTTTTTAAGTTGGGCGTACAGATGGACAAAGTTGAGCCTGAGCCAATCGTGACTTAAGTCCGGAACGATCGGTCAAAAATGGACAGGTTTCTTCTATTCATGGCGTGATTCGAAGACGAATCGTTGTTCGAGAGTGTGTTTAGTTCTTGTACATTTCTATTATCTAGATGCAGACGATTTTTGGTGACTTAAGTTGTGGTGACTTAAGTCATGACGTAGATAGAGGTGGTTTTATTTTCGTCTCTTTTTTTTGTAGTTCAGAGTAAAAGGCCGACATTTTTTTGGGAGGAGGGTGTATTTTCGTCGACATACCTGGAAGGTAAGTCACTGCGTCTTAAGTAGGATGGTAGATACACAGCAGGGGTGATTATTTCCGTAAAATTTTGTCAATTTTTGAAATATGATGCTTGAAATCAGACGTCTTCAGCAATATTTTTTTAGTTATACACGTTGGAAAAATTGAAATTTTTAAGTTTTCAAAATATACTTATTACGTTTAACCCTCTCTAAAGTGCCAAATTTTCATTTATTTGAAAATGGTCACTAATGTATATTATAGAGGATTAAAGCGACTTTCATTTGATGTATAGATTCTTAAGATTGGTTAATTACTTATCGAGTTTTATCAGATTAAATACGTGATAACAATTATTTTGATTGGCTCAAACGAAGTTGTTCTCTCAACATCATTGAAATGGTTTTTGAAACAAATCAAATTCAATTTGATTAGAGGCATATTAAAGTTGATCTCATTGGCTTTCAGATTAGGTTAAGTTCACTTAAGTATCTATGTTAGTTGATACAAGTTGATGCAACAACCAATTTGAAATATGATGCTTGAAATCAGACGTCTTCAGCAATATTTTTTTAGTTTTTAGTTGAAAACATTAAAATTTTTAAGTTTTCAAAATTTATTTAGTACGTTTAACCCTCTCTAAAGTGCCATGTTTTCAATTATTTGAAAATAGTCACTAATGCATATTATAGAGCATTAAAGCGACTTTCATTTGGTGTATAGATTCTTAAGATTGGTTAATTACTAACCGAGTTTTATCAGATTAAATACGTGATAACAATTATTTTGATTGGCTCAAACAGAAATTGTTCGGTCAACATCATTTAAATGGTTTTTGAAACAAATCAAATTCAATTTGATTAGAGGCATATTAAAGTTGATCTCATTGGCTTTCAGATTAGGTTAAGTTCACTTAAGTATCTATGTTAGTTGATACAAGTTGATGCAACAACCAATTTGAAATATGATGCTTGAAATAAGACGTCTTCAGCAATATTTTTTTAGTTTTTAGTTGGAAAAATTGAAATTTTTAAGTTTTCAAAATATACTTATTACGTTTAACCTTCTCTAAAGTGCCATATTATCAATTATTTGAAAATGATCACTAACGTATATTATAGAGGATTAAAACGACTTTCATTTGATGTATAGATTCTTAAGATTGGTTAATTACTTATCGAGTTTTATCAGATTAAATATGTGATAATAATTCTTTTGATTGGCTCAAACGAAGTTGTTCGGTCAACATCATTTAAATGGTTTTTGAAACAAATAAAATTCAATTTGTTTAGAGGCAAATTAAAGTTGATCTCATTGGCTTTCAGATTAGGTTAAGTTCACTTAAGTATCATTTCTATGTTAGTTGATACAAGTTGATGCAACAACCAATTAGAAATGGAGTTTGGAGAAAATGTTAATTTCAAAACTATTTTAAATGCTATTGCAAATAACTTATGATATTACACTAATAATGCTTATTGCAATACGTCATTTTAAAATAAATTAAATCCCCTTTCATGTAGTACTGGAGTAAATAAAATTTATATATAATTACAGTAGATACAAAGTGTTTTAATAAGAAAATGAATGACTACATTCTACTTAAGAGAATAGTGATTAATTAAATTGATAATAACTATGTATCTAATTAAGCAGCAAATTCATGAACTACGCCTTTAAGTAGAACATTTCATTGTCTTTCAGCTGGTTAAAGTCTGCAATTCACAAATTTAAGAATTTTCGAAATAAAACACTTCAAATTTGAAAAAGGATGTTTAGACATAATGATAATTTCAAGACAATGTTAAATATTATAGCTAATAACTTATGACATTAGTTTAATATTGATTATTGCTTTATGCCATTTTAAAGTATATTAAATTCTCTTTCAAATATTATCAGTGTCAATAAAAAAAAAAAAAAAAAAAAAAAAAATGGGTGCGAGAACACCGTGACAGCCGCCGCGAATGCGAACGACGCCCCCC
>JAODAC010053599.1:0-53719 GCA_027575185.1 Mimaenictus wilsoni
ATATAATTTGCAACAGATTTTAGGTCAACGCAAGCCGCAAATCAAGAGTGGCGCCACTTTTTGCTATATGATTTCATTAATTTTAAATACTGTTTTTAAATTTAGACAGTTTTTGAGATACAGTTTTATTTTAAAACATATTACATATTATTATCATCAAATGTAAATCTTCTCGCCCATGGTGGAACATTTCTTCAACGAGGGTATTAAAATCATTTGAAAATATGATGCTTACCATGCATTTTGTTTTTGAGAGGGCTTGAAGGTTTTAGTAGCTTGGAAGAATGAAATTATAATCAGCGTTACAGTTGCAAACTTACATTTTTGGAAAGATGCTGATCGATTCAATTTGCATGTAGTTTTACTTTAAGGATAGATTCAATTTTAAGAAGAATTGACAATATAACAAAATCAAAATGGTTATGTCATTTAGAGCAATAAATGAACCGTTTATTAACATTTCAAAACTCTTCGCTGGTCGGAAACACCGAATACAGCCGATTTCCTACTAGCGCCATCTAACAAATTGGGTTGAACTAAACAATTTTGTTTCAAGGCCACTAATATAATATGTGCTTCTCTATCTTATATTTTCTCTGCGTATAACCTACAAAATCAATATGTGCAAAACGTACGTCAAAACATGTTGAAAACAGATCATATAATGTCGACGGAGTTTTCCTCTGTTATGATTGGATGCTATTAGACATGCGTATGGCTCACTTGGACATCCGGTGCTAACCTATATGACAATTTCAATGCACTTTCATATAGTTGTTTTGTTCTAATGAAATCAAATCTGGCTCTCAACTGTAGGTATATGTGCATTACGTATATGAGAGCACATGATAATTTTCTGTTTTCCTAGTTGCCTACATCATAATGTCTTCTTTTATTTAAATATAATAGAACAGTCATTAGACAACCATATTAATGTTGAAGATTTATTTTATTTATTTCAAAAGTAAGATGCACGATGAAATTTGTTTCTGGATTTAGTGTTTATCAAACTAAACAACAGAGCAATGAACTATACTAATCATGCCATGAACTGTGTTAATCAACGTATGAGAAGAGGAATTACGGCAGTTCTATATCTGTTTTCCCATTTCTGGCATATAATAATATCTCTTAAGTATCACTTTATAGATAATCAGTTATGCAACTTGTGTGGTAGTAGACGTTAATTTCCTGTTTTACTGGCTGCATAACAATGTAGGATTTAACTCATTAGTTCAAATCATACGTATTAATATTATTATTATAACACAACACTAATTAGACATGTATCTCTATTTTGAATTAAATCAGTAATTCTACCTTGTTTATATTACATTAGGTCAAGTATAATCAGGTATAATCATGTACAGACCACAATTACAACAATTATCATTCACTCAAATTCAATCAGGTACAAAGGTATAGTTAACGTATAAAAACTGGGGTTAATTCTCAGTTTGTCCGAAGCAATGCAGGGGTATTTGTATAGTTTTTGTGTCACGGAATCTCTCTCTCCATCCTATTCAATCAAACTTCAAATTATACTTGTCTGGACTCCACATGTACTCAGAGGAAATACCACTCGTTGGGAAACACAGCTCTGCGTAAATTAGAGTAGGCAACCAATTGTGCACCTGCAAATGTAGTACATGTTAATTTGGCGTGCTGCTAGTTGCCTACTAAGTACGAAGCATGATTGAAATGAATGATAAAACAGGCAAATGAAATTATAGGCGTATCTGCGCTTTCGACAAACAACTTTATTGCTGCCGCCCCTGCCGTGTGTACGTTTCTCTAGGGCACATTACACATGTGGGGGTTGGTAGGCCTGTTTTGCCGGCTGCCGTCAGCGGGCCGATAATCGTGAATAACGCGCGGCGCCTGTGACTGCCCGAGCATAAATATAAATTTAACGCGCCGCCCTGCGCGCACAAAATGCTACATGACTCCGTACAGGAGAGCTGGTAGCGCGGCGGCCGGCTGGCGTCCGTTGGTGGCGGCGACTGAAACATGAGCCCAATATGTCCGGACGCTAATTGCACTAAATGCAACGATTTAATTGATCGATGTTATATGTGCTTAGGATTTAGCACCAGTGGGTGGATGGGCTGTTGGGTGGCTGGTGGTGCGGAATGTGTACCCCCCCCCCCCACAAGCGAGGGTGGGTGTGATGCTGTGGAGAAAGGATTAGCGCTGCATTTGGCACGCGCTTTACGCTGGTTTGCCATTAGCAAATGTCATATTAATGCGCTGTAATAATATTGTAATGTGTTTTGCTGCGGCATGCTCGCTAGTGCAAAATTTGAGGTTATGTCGATTTTTGCCGCTGATTAAATTGTAAATCTCGTTCGAAGATTAAAGTTGATCGAATTTCAATGCAGTATTTCAGAGAGGAAAATAAACTGAACAAATATTTATAGCGTGTGCTGTTAATAAAATTATTCGAGTGAATGAAATTAATAAAATTTCGATTTACGAGTGAGTTGCCACCCCTCGATCGTTTCGCGGATAAAAAACGGGCAACTTCCTGTAAGCTGTTATTAATTTGTCATCGCCTTTTTTGAGCTTCAGTTAACTGCGAAAAAACGTCGATGCATAAAAAACGAGTTCGACTTCGCGGAAAAACACAACAGCGCGCAGTTTATGAATTTATGAATAATGTCGCCTAACGAGGATGATGAAAGTTTTTCCAATTGGATTTTTCCCTTTTTTCTCTCGCTGCCGCTAGCGATGGGCGGATAGAGTGTTGACGGAAAATACTAAATGCACCACGTTTTCATCGATCTTTTTCATGCTTCGCCACATTTTGTCTTGGTTTAAGCTGGTGCCACCGCCGCCGTCGGCGTTCTTTTATCATGCAATTCGTTGTGGTTCGATGCGTTCTGTTTACGTCTCTCTCTATCTCTTGAGTGCGCTTCGCTTTTCGTCACAGTTCTGCGCTTTTGTGCGTTGTTGCGGCCCTGGTGTCTTACAGAGCCACGAATTCCAATTTCGATATTCGATTCGTTATTAATATGCTCTTGGTGTTGCCGTCTCCCGCCTCTGGGGGGATAGGACGGCGACATTCCTTGCTGTCGCATCGCGCGAGACTCTGGCGATGGTATGAATTATTCATTTCGGAAGAAATGAACTTTTAAAGGCGAAAACATTGAGGGATCTGCGTTTGAGATTGAGGGATAGCTGAGAAGCTTCGAAATCAGGTTAGGATAATAATGGGCTATTAAAATTATAGAATAAACGATTTTATGGTTATATTTTCAAAAGTATGGAACCTGTTTGAAAGTCAGAAACTACATCAATGGTGTTTTTTATAATTCGTGATTGAAAGTACTATAACTAATTGCAGGGGCTATTACACGGCTGAATAATGAACTTTGACAGAAATTTCATAATCAAATTGTATGCAGGAATCTTGTTTTCTTAAAAACTTTTTGCTAACGTAATGTACGATTTGAAGATTGACTATATGATCCCTGAATGACTGTATTTTACGCTCTCTGTTTGATATTAGAGGAGCCAGGTCCAATAGTACGAAATAATGGAACTGAAATGTGAAATTGAAATTGTTTGTTTTAATAATTCCTAATATACAAATCGCAGAATTCTCATTCAAACAGTAATTGATTGCCCATTAAATGTAGTTTGGTCTGATATCCTATGAAATCCAAAGATAGTTTAGTCATTGAGAAATATAACGTACAAAAAATTGAATTTATGAAAAATGACAAGTTTTAAAGATTTCATATATTTTCATATTTCCCGTAATCCTAGGATTATTTGTACCAAATGTTTTTTAATATTTACTAGACCCACAAATATAGGCCAGAACTAATATTCGGTAATGATATCTGGGTAGAAATGAACCTGTGTAGCCGTAGAAACGAAATATCTTAGACGAAGCTATAGGGTCATGAAAATGGACATAATCGGAAGTTGGATAATTAGACAAGAACTTCATATAATGAGTATAGAAGAACCCATCGAAAAAGACAATCAGATAGGTGCGAATGCACAGGGAGAGGCAAATTTGGAAAATATGGGAGACCATGATGAAGGAAGAAGAGGACGCGGTAGGCAAAGAGATTGAAAGAATACTACTACACAGAGTGATAACAACAGGAACAGCGAATAAAATGGTCATAAACCGAAATAAATGGAAGAAAGTTACAAATATATAAACACAATACATCTGACGCGATTGGAAAATGAGTACGGACTTAAAATCTACTGGACCTACTTATACTGATTGTAAGTGTTGCGAACGGCGTGGCAATTTTGAGCCTTTTTATGTATGAGTTGTTTAATCTATTCCTAAGTTTATATATTATTTCGGGAAAGTGGAGGAATTCGTCACACTTCAATAATCTCTGGACCATTAAGAATGAAATATACGAATACGATAAACCCAAGATGCCCAGAGATTGTAGTGGTTGACGCGACGGGCTGGCGCCTTGCATACGTCTGGTTTTTGTAACCCTTTCCAGGTGGTACATGGACCACGAGTTTACCATATGTTTGGCGAATATATCGACTCGCCTAGATACATCTAGAGATCGGACACACCCGCAGAGAGAGAGAGAGAGAGAGAGAGAAAGTCACCATAAGACAGGGTGTGTCTGCATGCATAGCAATGCGCTGGTGAGGGCGGGATCAGCCTCATCACCTAGATATAAGAGTAATGTAAAGGAAGTGGTGGTACCACAATCCTCCGTGTGTGGGCGGTACGCACCAGCTTCTAGGTTTAGATTTTTACTTAATAAAATCGGTTGCTATCCGAACGCCGAATGAGCCTCTTCTCATCTTTACCTTCCCAAACGCACCACACAGGCAGCTGGTAGCTGTCGGCCTGACTTCTTCCTTTCTGGACGTTTAAGGACTGTATGTGGGCCCAGTGGGTTCACCGTGCTATCACCAAGGATCGCCACTCAGTACACGTCCCCTTTCACTTCTATCGCATATACACCTCTGATCGGAACCCGGTGCGTTCACCGCGCCGTCAAACAGGGCCGCCGACGTTGGTTCGCGACATTAAGAATAAGTTTCCAGATGAGATTTTCTGTGATTTTCATTTATATAAAATTATTTAATAAAATTTTAGATTATTTAAACGCCTCCTACTTTTCAAAGCAGCATGAAACAATAGATAAAGCTATAAAGCTTTTCGGCAAAAATCCCTGATTAGGATCGTTGGCAATGCAAGTAATGTAGATTTCTTGGCATGAGTTAAGCTGACGAGAGTTCCGTGCAGTCAGCAAACGTCGCGCCGTGCCCAAAATTCGCGCATTTCGTTCCTGGCTATCGCCGCTCGAAAATCACGACCGAAAAACGAAATAAACTGCGGAGGCGGCGGCGTCGCCGGTGCGGGTGCATTGGCGAAGAGATTTGTCGTGCACGGCCGGTGGCAGGCGGATGCTCTGGCGCGCCATCGTTGGAATGTCCGCGTTGCGTCCAAATTGAAAATAACTTACGGTCGCAGATTTTCCGGCATCGCACGCCAGTCGGTCGCCAAGTCAGAACACAACGAACAAACTAACTGGCCCACATGCCCATCACAAAGCCACACGAATCACAAATAATCACATACTGAGCTGATCACCTTACCTAGATTACTAGATTAATTTTAAAAAATTCTTCAAAATAGACAATTCTTAATTAGAATTCATAAAAATCAAATAATTTGAAGAAAACTATATAGCCTGAAATGTATGGAAAAAATCCTTATTATCCTTGATTTATTATAATGCAAGTTTAAGAATGTTTAAATTCAATCGCCGGCAAGTGGTGGCATGCAGAAATATTGTGTGAAAAGTTTATATCGGGATTTCGGGATTGAGATCGAGATCATGGCGAAACGTTATCCCTTCTGAGTGCCGAGCGGGATGGCCGGAGGAAGTGGTGATGGCATGGAGCGCGCGGATCGAAGGTGGTTTCGCAGAGCAAGCTAGAGAGATCGGCGGTCCGTTCGTGCACACCGACAGATTTATTCAATTCGATTCAATGTGATTCAATGCGATTCAATGCGCCTTTCGGAATATTCCGCAGTGGTCGAAGTTTTGGTAGGGAAAAGTTTGGTTTTTACGCTGAGCAGTTGGAACTTACCTGCTGATATTTTGCACTATCTCTGCGCGAAATTCAAATATGGATATGGCTTTTTCGTTAGCTGCGTGTGCAGGTGAAAATAGCTGATGTATACAGAGTTATACAAATACTTTGTTAGGCTAATCCATGTCGGATACAGTTTCGAAAATTGAAACTGGCATAGTTATTTGAAATATTCAACTGAACTAGATCAAGCTGGGCTTATTGTTCGTTGCAAAGCCTACGTAAATAAACAGAGATCAACTAAAATATATTTCGCCACTCCAGTTAATCTTAACCTTACGATAGGTTAAGATTACGCTATCAATCCTACCGAATAATTAGTCTTATTCTTCTAAACAAACTAAAAATGAGCTTAAGGGAGAGAGCTAAATTATCTGATTGACAATTTAAAGTATTATTCATAGGTACATTATAATTTTTTCACATTAACAATCGATACATAATTATTAAAATTGATATCATGGTGATATTTGCCAGTTTTTTTGAGATGCACAACTGCGTACACTCTAACGCCCTTAATTTTAATCGAAAATAGAAAACCAAAACGTTTTTGCAAAGCTAATAACAATTCTTGAATATGACGTCGAGTATTTTTAACGAAATGTTAAAATTTTATATTTTTTCTCAGTTTTAAAGTGAAAATACAGTTTTAACATAGAAATTTGGCTTAAAATACGAATAAATATATAAATATATGTTTTATTAAAAAATAATTCACGTCATATTCTGGGGAATTTGTTTGTCTAGAAAACGAGTTATTATTCAGCCAAATTGGTAAATTAGGCATATCTCAATCGTGTACACAAAATTTGAAAACGACATTTCGAGTCTAAAGTTTCAAGACCATTGATAACCGCGATAATCCAAACCGTGTTTTACAAGTGAGCATAAATTGAGGGTTACCTGTTCATGCATTGAAGCCCACTGGTAACATTTTGAGCATTTACATGAATTTAATATATATTTAAAGGACACCTTTCCTTATTGTACCGCTCCGCTGAAGAGAGATGGCGTTTTAATTTTAAGTTTGCAACTCTGCGCCCTTCGGCCAGACTCGGTTGGCGGGGACGCCATCTTGGCTTAAGTTTCGGTCGCGTAAGGGCTCTCTCGTTTATCTACAACTTGTCCTACGCTAGGTAAGCCCGCGTTTCAACACACTGTTTTGTACGTTCGCGTAGTCGCCATTTTTTAACTGTAAATGAGTACTCCTTTAACATCAGTTGAATGAGCGAGCAAGCCCTGTCAGATCAGGTCCCGTGTTCTAAGCGGAAATTAAACTTTAATAATAAAATCGCGACAACCGCGTAACACTTATATTTGTGGAAGACTTTAGCACGAGTTTGAAAAATTTAAAACTGGATGAACGAATATCATAATTATTCGTCCAGTTTTAAATTTTCCAAACTATTTAATAACTATTTTTTAAAGGAATACATGTTTGGATTCACTAGCTAACAGTATAGTTTAACTACCGTGCAATAGGGTAAAGATTGAAGTATATTTCACCCGGTATTATCAAACATTCTACATATTATCTACTATTATTACTAATTGTTTTAATTCTAAAAGATTTCCAACATGTTTTATTTGGGATTGTTATAAATTCAAACAAAATAAACAAAATAAAACTCTTTCTCACCCCAGTAAACTCTAATTTTCACCGAGAAACTTTAATTAACCTATAAATTGCGGAATTATTCGCTATAATATTATTCAGTAATAATTTATAACAATCTTTGTGCAACACCCATGTTTCATATTTCGAGCATGATTAATGTGATTAATGATCGTTATCATATTGCGGCGCTATTGCCACCACAGCGCTTCGTCTTCCAATAATCCGGCATTATTTTGTCACCACCCCCCAAACAGCCGCCCTGAACACCATCCCGGACGCATTAGCGTCGCGTTGGAGCAACGAAAAAAAGAAGACACTGCCGCACGCATATGATACCTCGTTGCGATGACACTGCGGCAAGCAAAAACACTTCTTTTCACGTTTCACTCCAACAACAGCTTTGGTATTATGATGGCCGCTGACTACAGGCCCTCGATGACGGCACGTGCGTCAGGATGTGACACGGCCATGATGTGCCATTCCGTCACGACAGTACACATCATCTGTCAACGGGCGTCGACAACATAATGCAGACGCGACGGAGAGTGGGAATTTAGATAGTTTGCGGCGCAAAAATGAGTTTCCCGCGGTCCCACACAGTGACTCATCACGCAGCCTAGTCAAACAGATAACGAACTAAGTTTTCCCCACACGCGGCTTGCGAAAAACTTCCGCCGCTGCGGACGGTGCCGCCTCCACGCCACGGCATTTTTATAATTCATCAAAGTGATGGCAAACTAATCAGGGAAAAGTTGGTCTACAACTTTAATTCGTTGCGGTGGAACGAAATAACAATAATTGCAAACATCTCTTAATATATTTTTAACGATTCTTTTTGTCTGTAAAAATATATAATAAAAATACTCGCAGCCTTTTTTAAATCATAATATTGTCTAGAACATGTATATATCACCTAAAAATAACGTTATAACGTCATTTTAATTTGTTCTCTATCAAGGATTTGTCTCTAAATATATTTATACGATTTTTTACTTGTATATATTCGTTTTTCACGTTTAAAAAGCATTTATATATAGATCCTCTTGTGGGATTTTAAATTATGATAACATTTTCTCATTTTCTGCACTTTTCTCCAACGACTTCCAACAATGCGTCGCAGAGAAAAGAAAAACGTTTATTATACCACGACGCAGCTTTGGCGTAGCTTTGGTTGCATACATCCGCATGTACACTACGAACGCCTAGTTGCCTACACTCTATATGTATAGTAGCTATCACTATCACACGCGCTGTGCTTGTTTACGTTTGCGACGAGAAACAAAACAGCTGATCCTGCAACGACCTCGACGTTGGTGGTTAGGAAGAAAATGGAAGCGAGCTGACCTGCCCCAATGTGTGCGCCCGCTGGCTGCGTTTGCCACTGCGCTGGGGCTCCCTCTAATTGTTTCATAAAAATTTAATGCGTCGCTTTTATAATACCTATGGAATAACGCCGGCGGCAGCAGGGCAAAGGCAGGGGAGTAAAAAAGAAAGCGCCACCGTCATGAGTACAAAACCGCATGTAGCACGTACGCGAAAAAACCACGCAAACGTTTAATTCACCTAAAAATTACAGAACAGCAGGAAAGGAGAATTGCGTTTTTTGTAAAAATGCATGAATCGGATGAAAGCACAGCTATGGCGATAGTTATACGAGTTTACCAAGTCGTAGTGCAGCGGAGCAATAAGGAAATGTTAATTTCGAGTAACGCTGTAATGATATAATCATAATGAAAGTTGTAATATGCTTGTAATAACATGGTAATAAGGAAGTGCGCATGAAATGGATGCGGATGGTAAGAAAATGGGAACATTTTTAAGTAGACTATTAAAATTTTTATTTTGTTTAGCGTCCTTAAAAAGTTGTGAAATAAGTATAAATTGTTAATGGCAATGAAAAATATTTCAAGTCTAGTTAATAGTTTAATATTCTTTTTTACCTGTTTCGTTGTTATAACTTTTTTAAATACCAATTTAAAGTCTTTAGAGAGGCCGTTTTCATAACTCAGGTAGAAATCTAGAATTTTGTTGGAGGTGCCGGTGCATTTCTTCCTAAAATAAGATGGAGGTGCTGGTATATTTGGTGAAGGTGCCAGTATAGTTTATCGGATAAACTATACTGAGTAGAAGAGTAGAAGTGCGCATGTGCGTGCATGTCATTGTAGGCGTTCACATTTTTTATAGTATTCTCAAACTTGGGACTCGGATTGGTCGGAATATCTTTGAACACACAAAAATATTTTTTCTTCGATGTACCTGCAAACAACAACGGTTACAGAACCGACTGATTTGGGTATAAGTTTTTTGGATATAAGTTTATTTGACGTGCAGGTGTACAAATTTTGAATACAAAGATCACATTATTAAACGTTCAATTATTAACTATCAATGCGTATTCCCAAATTAAATTCATTGATATTTTAAACCACATTAAAATAAATATACTTCAATATGTGGACTATTCGTATTATAAGTCCTTTTTCTTTGTTTGATTTACCGAGCATCGACTGCTATGGTCATTAGCTCTATTCAATTCTTGTTCAATACAATTAGTCATATTTGAGGCTAATACTATTGATAAGAAGAAGAATTCACTTTACTATGCATCCCCACCCAGAGTCGAACCCGGGATCTCGTGGGCAGTAGTCATCAACCATACCACTGCACCACTTAGCAGGACTAAGTCCTATTTTTTTTCTTTTTTCGTTTGATTTTACCGAGCATCGACTGCTATGGTCATTAGCCCTATTCAATTCTTTTTCAATGTAATTAGTCATATTAGAGGCTAACACTATTGATAAGAAGAAGAATTCACTTTAATATGCATCCCCACCGGGAATCGAACCCGGGACCTCATGGACAGTAGTTATCGACCATACCACTGCGCCACTTGGCTGGACTCTAAGTCCTATTAGTTTAATTTTTGAGAATTTATTTGTACGAGTATCTATTTTATTTGTCTTTAAGTCTGTTACATATTTTACATGGAATATTTAACTGTTGATGGCCATTTTACAATAATATTCTGTATTAATTTTATTTATTTCCCCCTTAAGATTTTTTTGACATTGGAAGTCATTGGTAGTGTTAACATATTTGATATGAAATTCTATTCCATGTATTTCATAAAATGCATGCGTTATCTAATTGCAAAATATTGTATTAACACAGTAGTAATCGGTAAAAGGTATAATAATGCGAGCATTGGCTAGTAGATGGTGCAACCATCGATTCTGTTATTAATCGTAATCGATTAAAATCGAATACTACGCCCGATTGTTCCTTCGATTATTAATCGGAGACAGCGGTTAATCGATTTCACCAATAGTCGATGATTGGAGAAAAATTGACATCCCTACTTTATCCCTCTAAAAACGGACCAAGGTGATGGCTACAATTGAATTCAAAATGTTCGAAGTAACATCTGCATAGCTTATATCTGTCTATTAAAATTTATGAAAATTCAACAAACTTCTAAGTGTAAACTTTCCCATTTTTCCTTTTTCATCTTGAAATGTAGCGCTTATTTCTCATAATTGACATTTTAACATTTCTCAAGTTTTTTTTTCTCTCTCCTTTCCTTAATTGCGCCTTCCATTAGCCCCGGAGACAGCCATTTTAAAGACATTTTTTCACGAGGCTTCCGCGCGAGCGAAAAACATTTCCACATTTCCGTAAATTGCCCATCTCTCGACGCGTACGGTCGACTGGTGACATTATTAATTTCCACTTTTTATCCACGTTCGTCGCAAATGGGCGGCAGGCATTCGTTCCAATGTTCATCCACCAATGCGAAAGGATGACCCATTCCTCTATTTGTTCGTCTATCTGTGAGTTTAATTTCACTCGGCGTACACCTTTGGGCGACGTTTTTATTTCTTTCTCCACGACATCCGCCTGCGACAAGATAGCATTGTATCGCGTTCACGCATAACAATTCGCTGTGTTTATTTAGCGTTTATTTGCACAGTGGATGGCATGCCGGGGCGTTAAGGACCCGCGAGAAAAATGTGTTCTCTTCCGTCCATCTAACGAAGCTAATTAACGCTTTCTCCCAGCGCGTTGTGACGTCGTCAACGGCAAACGCGTTGAATTACCAGTTCGGTATGTTTAACGCGAGATGCAACGAGGGTTGCATTGCGCCTGGATATATGAGCATACTGGGCTGCCTAACGTAACACGTCTGCCACGTTTGATAAATGCAAATGGGAATGTGAAAAGGGTTTATTTAAAATTGTTGCAGCGGCGGCGTGGCGGCGGCAGCAAGGTGGGAAGCGAACACCGACTATGCCTTGCGCGTCTGTGCTTTGGCTAATTAAATTTGCATCCGTAATTAAACGCATCCGCACACCGACGGTGTACTATTGCCATCGGCGCTGAGTGCACGTTGGCATTTGTTGCGTTTAATTGAAAAGTGCTCGAAGTAAACTCACAATAATAGCGAAAAACGAAAACAAATGATTGCAACAATGTTGCAGAAAATTCCAATAAAATATAGCAACTTTACTTTTCGATTCAATTTTATGTTTTGAAAATATTATTACTTTTATTACTAATATTATCATTTAAATTTCTACGTTTCGATATTATTTCGTTAATTATTACGTTACTATTACAAAATATTGCACTAAATATTAACAAAAAGCTCCAATGTCCATTTTAGTTCCATTTTGTTCTCGTTAGAATATATCAAGTCCTTTTTATCTAGTAATATCATTTAAATTTATATATTTATATACGAGTATGCTTGAGAATAAAATTAGCATAATCTATGCGTACGATGAGATTGTCCCTGTTTGGAGATTTCGATATTTTAAGCACATTTATTGCGAGTCGCCATGCCTTCGCAGAGGTAGACAGTAGACGTACAAGATGTCTGAGCGCTGATAAAAGCTTTACGGTTAAGTTATGGCCGGCGGGGATAGCTTGCGAGGGCTGCGAGTATGCAACTAGGCAACCCATTATACCCGTCATGTTGCTTGCTCCCTCTGTTGTACGGTAATATAAAGGCGTAGTAGTAAGAGGAGCAAATCGCAAGGTACAAACAAGGAATATATTTATGTGCCTTCTTCGAGGCGCTGCGTTGGCTTCTGCATACGCAAATATGGCTACGCTTGCAATACTTCCTGGGGTGGTTCGTACAAATACTTTACGCTACTTCATGGCCATGAAATGAATGCCTGGTTGCATAAATAATACGATATGATCAAGCAACCTGAAAGTGTATTCCGATTTGTATTTACATGTTCATTACGTAACTAACATAAAATGTTATGACTTATTTTATATTTCTAATATTTCTTCTTGTTTCAGGTGAGTTTCCTTCCGATGTGGAGTAAGTAAGAGTCTTTGAGTTAATTTTAATTGTCAATTATTTAGATTTCGAATACCTGCGTTATGTTTATTTATCGGATATTTGCATTCGTGGTTATGCTCTGGGAAAGCGTAAATGAATTAGCCACTCGTAGCACTAGGCGCTCCCAAAAGGATAAACATGCTGTGCACAGAAGAGGTGCTCTCGTGCCCTGTCTCTGTACTGTCCTGAACTGACCAACGTTAATCGTAATTTTGCAAAGCACGTGCGGACGTGCAGGCTGCAGCAACCACTCGAGGAATACGTAAACAGCAAATCCCTCCAGCTCCAGTCGGTTTTGCCTACCCTTTCCCTTTCCTCCACCAACATCCTTTCAAGCGTTTAAAAGGCATCGCCCTCCCATTGGGAATGCACGCCTATTGCCCTATGCGATACTAATTAATAAATTCAAATTTAATACAACCTAAACATATTACGATACAACCGATCACTGAATGAATATTTCAAGGGTTTGCCTTAGATTGGGCCGAGAATACATACCCACGTTCAGCCTACATAATATGCGAGCTTGAATGAATTTCATTGGGGAGCTAAAATAATAGAAGGATATTAGGATATTATGATTAAATGCCACGTCTGTAGACGGAGGAGGGACATGTCTAAAGGGAGCTTATTTGCGGGAGTGAAGGGTCATCCCCGATTCTTGTCATGCACACCCTAGGACTACGTCAAAAGGACGCAGGCGGGACGCTCAAAAAGGACGAAGACGAGAACGAGGCTTGATGGGCCGATGCTGGGGACAACAATGTCAATGAAAAGCTATGGCTTTGCTTGCGACAAGGCTGGATAGTGATGGTGCATATTATATCTTTTATACAAGGTGTTGCTAAATATTCAGAAAAAGAGCATTATTTAACAAGGCATACTTTATTTTTCGATTTTCCGTTAAGGGCAGGTTTCCGTATATTACCGGTCAATGCCGAGTCAAACAGGTGTCACGTGATACCGGTTATACCGGTTATAACATAAGTAACGTAATACAAAGATCCTGAAAATTTTCTTCTGTAGACATTCCTTATATCAGAGGTTCCGCATAAGGCAGGTTTGTATTTCAAATTCCATTTGTAATTCTTAGTATCTCTAGTGAAATATCAGGAAGAATATCTTAAATCCTATCTGAATCTTTGACTAAACATATGAGTATGCTCAGTATATTATGAAGTACTACAAATGACAAGACGGTATCACTTCTTCTTCCCCCAGTCTATCCTTCTTCTTCCCCCAGTAGGTCCCAGGAGGAGCGAGGACTGGTGGGCCCCTTGCATTGTCTTGTGATCGTCCTGCAGCGTCCTGCTGCCATCGCGTCGCAGCGAAAAGAGGACTTATAGGATTTATTAACCCTCCATTAAAATTGCACGCTGCATTATACGACATAATAGCGCGCCCTTAACCCGCCTCCCCGCTGACTCTTTCTCCTCATCATTTTATCAGCTTTACGTTCCTTGTCTTTTCAAATCCTATTCTTTTAATTTTCTATACATCCACTTCTCTTTTTTACTGCGAGTAGTTACTTTCTTTAAAAGATCCTCTATAAAATGCTGACATTAATAATTAATATGTTTGAAATAAATTATCTATATTGTAATGGGTGCTCAAGAAGTTGGGGCCAGGCAATAAACTCACTGTTGCGAACGGCGTGGCAATTTTGAGCATTTTTTTTATGAATGTCGCCAAGCTGTTTAGTCTAGACTTAAGTTCTTTCATATATTTTTGTAAAGTATACTCCTCGCCTCACATTTCTAATCTCTGGGCCATTAAGAATTAAATATACGAATATGATAAATCCAAGATGCGAAGAGTTTGAAGTGGTTGACGCGACGGGCTGGCGCCTTACATACGTCTGGTTTTTATCACCCTTTCCGGGTGGGCCATGTGCGAGTGTACCATATGCTTGGCAAATATAACGGCTCGCCTAGATACGTCCAGAGATCGGACGCACCCGCAGAGAGAGAGAGAGAGAGTCACCGTAAGACAGTATCTGCATGCATAGCAATGCACTAGTGAGGGCGGGATCAACCTCAGCATCTACATATAAAGGAAGTGGTGGTACCTCAAGGAGGGTTGTGTGTGGGCGGTACGCACCAGCTTCTGATGCACTTATGCATCCCTAGCACCTGAAAGACTTTCTTTGCTAGGCAGCGAGCAGCTAAGTATCCCTGTATTCAAAGGGACGTCGATCAAGGAGATTCTTTTCAAAGGTTATCTCCGTTATTGGCCCATAGTATTGGTCCACGCGCAATAGATCAAAGTTGGTCGCAGTGCTAGTGGCGTTGACCGCCCAGGATTAATTTTAAAAAATGGGGACTTCTTTTCAATATGTTAGAGAAACTAATAATACTTTTACGTATGTATGCAAGGAACAGCGGCTTTTCCGCACGCTAGGGCGGGTGGAAAAGTTTTGAAGTAATCGTACATCAAAATCGTTAAGAGGTTGTTTTAATAAGCTACTAATAACGCGCATTAATGGATATCCTTTTGTTTTAGTCGCAATGGTTTTCTAAGTTTAAGATTTATACAATAAGAAGACGTTGAACAAACTTAAGCAAAACATATGAGTGAAAAATGAGCTTTCCATGAGAGATTTTACTTTTTCGATAAAAGCGTGTAAACAGTTCTCTTGGTACACTTGCCGCCAGCGGCACACGCTACTATCACTAGGAGTATCGTGCCCAAAAACGGGATTTCCGCACTTGTATCGTTATATACTATTGTCATCTTAACCTTTTTCATTCCAATCTATCCAATCTATATAGATTTAGATGGATATATTTTAACGGCTATCGACCATTACAGTCTTTCTGCCATGAAACAAATGTACATCGTAATGCATAGTATTTATAATAGGTTTATATATTTATGTATGCAGATGGATTTGTATATACGAGTGGTCGTTGTGGTGGAAATACCTTCTTTTCCATAGGTTAGAGTGCGAAAATGCATTGCTCTTATCTTCACCTGAGTTTTCATGTGCGTGACCTGTTTTGTAAATGTGATTTTGTTGTCAAATTCAATACCCAGATATTTAACTGTTTTTTTCCGCATGTATGATTACGTTGTCTATGTTAGGGTTGGAAGTCGCCGGTGTTATCTTATGATATGGTATACACAGATGACATTTATTTGGGTTAATATTTAGGTGTCATTTCTTAAACCAATCGTTGATGGTGTCTGTGAAGGCCTGTAGTTGGTTCATGCAAGTTTCCATTTTCCGGGCGTGTGTTACTAGTGCTGTATCAATCTATATATTTTATTAAAATTAGTTGAAACTGCTTTTTTGTTAGGAGGTCAAATAATATTTCACTGTGAAATGAAATATTTCTATAGTTATTAAGAAAGAAATAGCAATAAATTATATTTCATTTTAACGACTTGTTTGGGAATTTATTGACGAATATAAAAATCCTATTACTGCTACAAAAATGAATATTTACCAACACCATTCAAACTATCAACATTTACAACAATAATTAAATCCATGAAATCGTTAAACTTTAAATATGCATGCAATCATACATAAAATAAATATAAATTGAGCTCGTTCCAAAATTGATTGCTTCTAAAAATCCACGCATGCCGCGCATTGCTACAAACAGAAATATAAATAAATTGCTCTATAAAATGCGGAATAGCGCACAATATACAACGCATCATTCACAAAAAAAAATATGCATGACGCAATTCTCGAGGTTTGTGTGCACTTCCCACCGCGAAATAAATCGATGGGGAAACCAGTAAATTCCTTCGCGCGTACGTTTATCGATTTATGATTATTACAAATTCGAAATTTTTGCAATTTTCACGAGATGCGATGGGGAAATGCAAAACGTCGGCGGGGGAATTGCGAATTGCAGCCGCGCAGAGAATTGCATTACTGCCGATGTCCGGGCGGCGCGGCGCGCAGCGGCTTCTGGATAGGTTGCCATTCCGCACCGGGGGGCGGCAATAAAATGTTGTTTAGCGCTAGCCCCGGACCCGTTTAGAGTTCGAAACTTGCATTACGCCGTCGCTGGGTGCACCAACAGGCGCCAATAAACCAATTTGCATTCGGACAAGACGCGGAAGTTACAACTTGCTTGCAATAATCTTACAACTTTAAGCAAGCATAATATATAGACGCAAGATATAAACATTACTAGTATAATGTATATAATTACATACATTTACACGAGTATTACTACGAAAAAAGGAATTGGTAGTAGCCAAATTTTGATAGTCTTATTTGTAAAGAAGATGATTTATTAAACGATCTATAAAGTTAATAAAGTCTATTTATATTTAGTTTATATCTATTTGATGATGCTCTAGATTGATAATTTATACCTATTGTAAACTGTCATTACAATAGGTCTACCTTTGGTGGTTTAGAAATAGAACATAACAATAAAATCGAAATTGGACGATTAAAATGCATGAGTTGATTCGTCCAGCCAATTTTTTCTGGGGTACTTTTATCGGACGATTTTGTGGGCTTTAGTTGCGATAAAGTTGACAAAAATAGAGGAATAAAGAGGTTATAAACGCTTCACAAAAAGATTATGGTTAAAATCATTCTTGTTTTTTTCTTTAACTGGTTCTAGTTAGCTTGATATTGATATTCTTTTAGATTGTATTTAATGTCCTATTCCCATTGATGCGAACCGATGGCTCTGGGATTTGGGATGTCTCAAGTTGAATTTTTCATATTTTTTATGTAGATAAGTTTATCCATTCTTTCTGTAATATTCGTCACACTTCAATCTTTGGACCATTAAGCTCTTTGTCGTGAACATCAGCCGGCCGACGCTTTCAATCGCAAACACCACAATGCGACGCCATACTGCTGAGCCAAAGACTATCAGACTATTTTTCGTAAGACTGCTGGCTGATGACTACCCGTCATCTGATGTGAGGAAATTAGGAGATCCCAAGAAATCAAACGAACCAAAGTCTCGAACGGAACTCTCTTTATTTGCGCAAGCACAGTGCTTTTATATAGAAAGGACGCACCCCTTGCCTCTCTAGGCCTCCCTGAGGGGTCGCCGTCAGCAACCGCCGGTGGTGGTGGAGTAACACCTGCATCCGCCTCTCAACGGTTTCTAACCGTTTTCAACCGTTTTATTTTGTTGGTTCGTAACACACTTATTAAAGATATGCGATATGAACAAAACGGCCCAGAGGCTGAGGTGACGAGATGCGCCACGCTGCCGCCCTACTTAAATGAGTCTGGCTTTAGTCGCCCTCTCCGAGCGAATGGATCTGTTCGTCCAGACGCGTGCACGGAGGTACCGAAGAGAGTGCATCCGGTGAGAAAACGACGGAGGGGTGCGGGAATGCGCTGGTGAGTGCGGGATCAGCCTCACCACCTAGATATGTAAGAACAGAGTAAGGAAATGGTGGTATCGCAAGGAGGGTTGTATGGGCGGTACGCACCGGCTTCAAGGTTTAGATTTTCCTTAATAAAATCAGTTGCTATCCGAACGCCGAATGAGTCTCTTCTCATCTTTACCTTCCTTAACACGCAACACAGACTGCTGGCAGCATTCGGCCTGATTTCTTCTATTTTCTGAACGTATTTCTTCTATTTTCGCCACTCAGTACGCGTTCCATTTCTCTTCCGTCGCAAATACACCTCTGATCGGAACCTGATGCGTTCACCGCGCCATCAACCAGATCCGCCGACGGCGACGTTGGTTCGCGACATCCCATTTTCATTAACCAAGAATGAAAACCAAAACCAGGAAGAGTCGGAAGTGGTATCATAGGTTGTTAGAATATATCCTAACCCGTAAAAGTAGGTCAGAAACAAAACAATCACGAATTACAGTGAAATTTATGGTGCCCTGCACAAGGAGCTTTAGGAGCTTATACTAACGAACAAAAACCACAAATATCAGGCCTGGAAAACTCAATGTTTTCTATGCCACAAATACACACTACTCAATAATAGAAAAGTAGATAGAAATCGCAATATAGGTCGACTAAAAATAGAATTTATTTACAAAATATGAATAAACGTAAAAGCTTCTTGAGCTTATTGTTAGTTTCTAACAACGTATGAGCTTCTACTCACTCTTCTGTGTATACCATCTACTAAGAGCATTTATAGGTTCTGCATCAATCTAATAAGGGGCGTTTATGTACTGTCCATCACCGATTTGACAGACATTTTTTGCATAATAGATATTTTCCAGGCTTTGCTTCATTTTCCCAGGAATAAATACCAAAAAAAATGCAAAATTGAGCATCTTGTCTTTAAATCGTGGTGATTTGAGTCTCGAATTATTTCTCTTTCAGTGTAATCATTTCGACCTTAATTCCATTTTCGTGCCACTTAATTAACTAACTGAGCTAAACTCGAACCTATGAACTTCTGACGGTAACCCAGAGTTCTTAACAACAGGGTCAGACACAGAGCTGCTTGCTAATCTATTGCAGCATGAATACAACAGATTTCGATTTTTTTCTGACCAAATAGCGCGAAACGGCGAAAAATCCCATTAACCGAAATTATAAGTACTACACGTACCATTTTTTGCAGTAAAATCGAATATGGACAAGCCGTGCACGCCCTTTATAAGCTTACTTAAATTAAGATAAACTCACATTATTTATCATAAAATATACCATGTTGTTTTATTTTATATCATCAAATATTTTTTCCTCACAATTAACCTCGTAACATCCCAATGTTTCTGTTTATACATTTTATTTTACATATTGTTGGCAAAAACCCGCATGTAATAAAAACACCAAAAAAATGAAAACGTGAAAAAACCGGAACTTCCGTTTTCACACCATCCCAACCCATACAAAACAGTAAAACGACGAACATACGCATATACATATAAAAGAGAAAAGTAATAAACAATATGCAATAAAACACTTAGAAAAGCCTTGCGCTCACTTTTCAGGCATAAGTTATAGCCAAAAAATAAAGAAAAGTCGCTTAAAACTTCCCCAAAAACTCGACAAAAGCATAGAGCGGCTCGAGCTTCTCTATTTGAAATATTCGTATTGTTGTACAAAACGCTCGGAAAAAATATGGAAATCTGTTTATGACGTGAAGGCGGTGGCGATGGCTGGTGACGGTAGAGGCGCCAAATTCTGCCCAAGCCGTTTTCCACTTCAACACGCACGCGCTCAAAAGAAACTGCGACTGGCGGCGGCGACAACGCGGTGTTGGTGGCGATGCTGGTGGCAGCAAACACACGCACACGTGCGTCGGCACAAACACTCGTACACTCAGCCGTCATCGTTTGTCCTTCGCTCGAGGGACGAAAGACGACCGTCGCCCGGCACGACGTCCTTTTGTAAATTTGCGAATTTTATGTTTTATGCGTTGTTTGCCGCTTGAATTATTCGCCGCTTCTCCCATGGCAGTCGCCGCAAGAAAGGCTTTGTTTATGTTTTATTATCTGGAAATTATATTAATCACAAATTATGATATTTATTAAAACCAATACTTCTGAAACGTTAATGATTGCGTAAACAAAAATACGTATTTATTGCGTCGCATTATTTTATTGTTTTTGGGAGTCAATAATATTGTTTGTGCATGTTCTTTGTGTTGGCATTAATGAGTAGTCCATATTATTATATAATTTGAAGTATATAATTAAAGTCATTTTGATATACGTAATAAAGTTTGCTAATGAATTATAATGTAATGCACTCATCTTTAATAAAAATAAAATTAATTTGTTTCAAGAATTTGCATTACTCATCACTGATTTAAATAAACTGGATTTAATGTTTTCATTAGT
This sequence comes from Mimaenictus wilsoni, assembly GCA_027575185.1. Classification (NCBI taxonomy): domain Eukaryota; kingdom Metazoa; phylum Arthropoda; class Insecta; order Coleoptera; family Staphylinidae; genus Mimaenictus; species Mimaenictus wilsoni. The sequence continues at coordinate 20,837 of JAODAC010053599.1, forward strand.
TGACCATATTAATCCATATTAATTTAAATATAAACTAATTAAATCTTTATTAAATGCCTTCATATATTTAGTTTGCTAAAAGAATTAAAATTTCAGTTCAAGGACATTAAGATAATGTATTTTATCAGAAATTAACTCAATCATTACTTAACCAATGGCAATGCATGATCTCTTTATTTCTCCCTATCTCCTATCAGTACTGACTTGATCATATATTTTTCTTCATCAGCATATTCCTCTCTGATTTTGAAATAATTTTTATTTGAACATCTTGAGGCACCCTCTTCTAGTTTCGGAGAAAATAGAGTGTATATGTCTTTTTATGAACGGATAAATTGAAAATTTCGAACTTTTATCGTCATTTTAGGACACCGAGTCAGAAAATTGGCTCTCGCAAAATTTAAACTTATTTAGATCATATAAATTATATATGCAAAGAAGAGGAGATCCTCTCGATTCTTTTCTCCAAGTTGTTGAAATTTTTATCAACTTGCCAGTTTTGCCAGTTTTTCGAGTATGACAAATTGTGGCACGAGCTCAACTTCATTAGAGGTTTTTCATCCTTTCCGATCACATATACACTATGCCACCTATAACCATTTATTCCCCTTTTCATATACTTCATTATGGTATACATATTTTTCTATTGAATTCTGTGGAACTACTGGATATATATGGTTTTCTAACATAGTACATGATTTTCTCGTATAATTTCTTAGGCAATAAACAGATACATCCGGGTAGAAAACGGCATAAAAATGGTAGTTCCACAGTGCCGACTAGAAAACTATTGATAATGTATTAAAGTACATGAAACGGAGAAAAAATTGATATAGGTAACATATGATAAATGTGACGGATAAGGGTGAAAAAACCCTAATGAAATTGAGATTCGAATTTATATAAAATGACAAATTTATAAATGGATATAAAAGAGTTTTGTTTCGAATGGATTAAAATAATTTTTTAATGTCATGAGGAAGTAGAAGAGTTGTGTAACATTTTGTCGTTTGTTCTATTTTAAAAGCTAAACAACCACTTGCTAACTGAAGGTGATTTACGTTAATCCAGATCAAAATATTTAATCTTATTTTTACCACACCTTTATTTGTCATTTCTTTGAAGCATTTCTTTAACTTGTTAATTACCTCGTTTTCGCTTTAATTATACTTAGACCTTTCTTTAATTCATTCTAATTTGTTTCCTTCACCAGAATATTTTTCTTTCTGGATTTTTTTAACGATTCTTATGAAAGACTTCTGAGTACTTCAAGTTTAATTTTTGTTTTCTCATGTAAATTAGTTAATTTTCTTGTATCTTCTTTTAAAAAGTAAAAAAAGAAGCTGACCAAAAGGGAAAATGTTCTGAGAATTTTCTAATTAAGTTTATAAGACGCCGGTATAACGCAATAAATCCAAGAATTAATGACTTTACCACCAAGCCACAAACGACTTATAATATACAACAAGAATATATTATGTTATTCATAATAAAGTTATATTTCGGTGCCTCTTTATAAAAGAAATAAAATAATCGCGTTTTAGTATTCAATTCGCTTTTATTATATAACATTTTATATATTTTATTTAAAATTTCTATTATGAACGCTGTAATTTAGTTTTATTATGCATCATTTCACCGCGTATAACTTTTCTATTGTTTTTTAATGCGTTGATTGCACAAAGCATGTGTCAAAGTCCGAACGATCTTCTACAAAACGAAATTACGAAGTAGATGCGCCGGCGCCGCGCGTTTCAAACGATTAATTAAATCGAAAATCTGAAGCGGTTGAGAGAAACTGAAGGCGATTGCCATCGTCTACTTCTTCCCAGGCTGGCGCATTGCAAATAGCAATATGTTTAATGTGTAATCTTTAATGTTTAACTGCCGCGCAGCGTGCCAACTTGACGAACGAAAATGGCGGCGGAACAATAGCGAAGGAAAAACGCATCGCAAATGCTTGCGTAGAACGTGCTCGACCCGAAGAAGCGTCGAAGAAGAAGTAAAAGTACGGCGGAGAACAAAAGACCACCGGCATGCTGGATTACGCGCATATTGAACTCTGCTCTGTTTAACTTTTGTTTGAATGCGTCTGTGTAAGCAGACAAGGCAGCAAGAGCAAAGGCAATCATTAATTTGTACTTACAATCCGGAAATTTATTGTCTAATTAAATTTTCATCGATTTTTACTCTAGCTTTGGTTTCTGCCCAAAGCCAGAGTAAAAATGAAGAATTTAGTTATGTTTGATTGAAATTTTTTTGTTCATGAATAATTTTGACAATTATTTTGATGTTTTTTTTAGGAACTAGTCTAATGTTTATTCATTAACGTATCTTATGCTTTGTATGATTAGTTTGCAAACATAATATTATGAGGTGGTGGAAGTTTTTAATAACAGAGTTAGTCCCATATCACCGGAAAATGCACGGGACCTGACTTAACACCATTCTCCCTTGCTAATTGTAAGTTCCTCAAGCTCACGTGTAGTACCGATAAGAAGTTGGCAGCGAGGATGTAAGCAGAGAGGAAATTTTCCCATTTAAACTAGTAGTCAAATTAAATTTTATTGCAATCAGATCCGTAGTCTTCGTTTTGTAAGGTCATGTACTGGTCGTATGTAATGATTGATTAAAGGCGAATGCGGCTTATGGAAATAACATGTAGTATTTTAAAAATCATCATACATTTCTATCTATCGACATTTGATAAAAAAGTATGTAACCGAAAAATTAATTTAAAATCAACAAATGTACAAATGTAAATATCATTCAGATTGCACATTACTCGGCGCTCCATAAAATCATATTGTGTTTGGTCTCTATCTGTAGATAATAAAATATTCAGCAATTTTATTAAAATTTACTTAAATAACTTGCAAACTGTTGATTTAATTACTTTTATTACAGAAATGTAAGAGATTGGACGTACTATCTACATACTATCTACAAATTAGAAATAATTATTAACAAACCGATTACAAATTTGACTTGGATACTTGAATGGATTGAAAGATGATTATTAGTTTCTGAGATATTTGCCGCCTAAATTCGGCTCGCATTCACCAGTTTACTCATCACGTGAAGAGCGTATGTTTTACTTTTACAAAAAAAAATCATTCTAGTGAAAATGTGTACTATTCATATTTTTTTATTTATTCAATAATATTCATAATAATATTCAACAACCTATTTCTACTACATAGTGGTGTAAGGTAATAGTAACTTTCACCCGGCCCAATCCAGTCTCGCTACTGATGGTACTTGTTCTGAACTATTTGTGCATGTGGGTGTTTTCCGGGGACCGTTGCAAGCAGATCGCCCAACCTTCATTCGCGTTTTTACCGCGAAATCAGGAGTTCGCGGACGGCGCCGCAGCCACTTGTTGAGTGGGGAGACCAAGTGGTCAGCCATCCGACGACTAGTTACGTCCGACGTTGCTTAACTGCACTGATCTAACGAGCACCGAGCTCCACAACGCGGCAAGTTGCCGCTGTACTATCTATAAATTAGAAACAATTATTAGCAAATCAGTTACAGATTTGACTGTGATACTTGAATGGATTAAAAAACAATTATTAGTTTCTGAGATATATGCCGCCAAAATTCGGCTCGCATTCACCAGTTTACTCATCCAGTCAAGAGCGTATGTTTTACTTCAAAAAAATCGTGTCAGTGAAAAGGTTATGTTATTGTTATGTTAATACATCGCGAAGTTGATTCAAGTGCAGTTATATGATGATAATTTAATTGTTGATTTTGATTCCAGAACTTTCCAAAGTTATGAGCATAACTAAACCCATATCCCTCATTGCGTATGGTATAAATTTGGTTGGATAAACATTGCGGCGCATAGTAAAGCGACGACTAACAAATTTTAAGCGGACTTGTAGTGGTGTTAATGCTTCAGAGATGCAGCCAGCCGTTTCGGGCGTGAGCTGAAGACTAATTACACGCCAGTATTAATCATGCGTAAATTGCGCTCTTGCGGATTTGCATTAAACTAATTATGCAGTATGGAGTATGTTCCCGTTTTTAGCAACAATATAATAAATCTACTTAAACCGTGTGAATATGTGTGCTAATCTATTCAACTTGAATTTATAAAGTGTGGTGTTTATATTATTATTATTACATAAAATTTGACTGATATCTTTGTAATTTGGTGCTTTATGAAATTTTCTTTAAGTATGACCCCGTAAATTTATAACTCTGGGGATAATAATTTGAAAACAACCCGCTAACGCATATTCACATAGGTGTTGCCAATTTGCCAGCAATTCATTACGGCAAAGATGTTCACCACATTCTTTAATTAAATCAATAATTTGCACTTAATTTAATTTTCATACAATTCGATGAGTCATTTTATTATCTCTACCGATAGAGACCAAACACAATATGATTTTATCGAGCGTCAAGTAATCTCTAATCCTTTTGTTGTTAATTGCCAATAACTTGAAACTACATCTGCGTATTTGTAGATTGTTTGCCTGATTTTTCGGTCAAATACTTTTTTATCAAATATAGATAGATCAAAAGGTGTGATGATTTTTAAATTTCTGCATTTGAATATTCATTAGAGATATTCACGAGCAGTTACTGATATTTCAAAACGAAGACTACGGATCTGATTCCAATAGTACAATGTATAATATATTTGCAGCTCCATAATCAAATGACAAAATTTAATTTTACGGATATTTTAAATGGGGCAATTTTGTCTCGCTGCTCTGCTAACTTCTTATCGTTTTGTTGCCCATAAATTTCTTTCCCCAGAAAATCGATTATTATCGATTAAGAGTTGCGATAATAATCAATTCTTATTGATAACTGTGATGCCGCTAATAATCGGATTTATCGATTATGCCATTATGATTATTTTTGATGATTGCACATATTGCTGCCATGTGTTAGTGATGATCAAATGTTAAAAAAAATTCATACTTATTTGTTTGTAATTTAGGTCTCTGCTAACTTCTTATCGTTGTGTTGCCCATAACTTTCTTTCTCCTGCCACTGAGGAAGTGATCAAACTTTTGTCGAGAGATATATTTAGAAATATGTTGTGGTGAATAATATTCTTTGTTTATCAAGAGAGTGCCTCCATAATAATAAAATTGACAATTTGTTGAATATTGTGGAAATACCGCATATTTGCATTCAATGTTAGGTAACACTTTTTAATCCCTGATATTTACCTAACCCACATGCATTACTGTTAATAATTCGTTTTATCCCGATTCATTTAATGAAAACAACGCACAAATAAATTGAAATCGTCTAAATAAACATCACTAATGCAAGGCGTATTATTTTAGTTATGAGTAATTTCTGAATTGTTCGACGAACACGGCCGCGGGTAAATAAACGAATAGCATGGTTTGCACGGATTGTCAACATGCGATTATGGGACCCGGAACCGGAAAGAAACACGCACCGACCATTTAAACATGCACATAGCCGACACATGTATACACGAAACCGAGCATCCAAACACGCCGGCAATGCTTGTGTTTGCACTTCAGGAATGCAGCGCACGCCAAGCACGCGCCATCGCGTTTGTCGTTGTTTGTTTGTTTGGTCGCTCGTTGGTAGCAAGTGGTGGGTGGGTTTTCGGTGAATGGTGGCGGCACGGCGGCGAGTTTGACCAGGTTTTGAGCGTGGGTGGCGCAATGTTGGCGGTGGTCAGCTGTGTTGTTGTGCGGATACTTAATTGTATCTGGTCACGTTCGTGCACGCATCACGCCAAATCTCTCGCATTTTCGTACATGCTCGCTCGTGTGATGCGAGGCAGCGATAAACAATGCGCGCTAATCGAATCAAGGCTAGTCATTTGATGCAATTGTGAGATTGCACGGCAAAACGGCACGGATATCCCGTACGAAAAGCCGGCGAATTCAACCATTTCGAATGCGGCGATTGTCTTCCGGCTGCCTTGCAATTCTCTATAAACATTTAAACTTGTTCGCCAAGTTAGCCATGCCGAATTGAATTAATAATCATCGCAACTGAATGGGGACAATGCGTTGAATAAATAACAGAGACTTGGTGAATACAAGTTGGGATTGTAAATTATTTCGCCGTGAAATTCATGAGCCGAAAAGGTAACTTGCGGCAACGAAAACATTTGACCATATGATGCGCTCAGCAAAACAATGCACAATAATTTATTATACATTAGCTGTTTATGTACCGCTCTGAATCAACGTTGGAAATCTGTTTGGAAAGGCTAATTCACTGCATTTATATCATGAAATATAATAATTATTATAAAGCATAAAATTCATTATTTATTTTTGTTGTTGTTTGATTTTACCGAGCATCGATAGTTGTCAATTTTTAGCTCTATTCAATTCTTTTTCTATGTATTTAGTCATATTAGAGACTAACAGTATTGATATTTATAGTGAATACTAGCCATGTCAAAAAAAATATCGATATTGACATATTATATCGGCCTCAAAATGTCGATATTTATCGATAATTTCATTTTTCATAATATCGATATATCAATATCGAAAGTTTTAGTATCGTTTTGACATCTCACTGACATAACCGCCATCTGTTTAACATGATTGAAACTTAAACAAACCGCATCGGTTTGATATACGGAAAAGACCCATAAAGACCGGCGGTGTGCAGATTATAGTTTCCAGGCAAGACCTAAATGAGTTGTAGTTAAAGTTAATAAATGAAGAAATCGATTTCATATTTAATGATTTCGGTTTAACTAAATAAATATTATAATTAATTCAATCGAAATTAACTAAAATGAAATCGCTTTACTTATTATAAATATTTATCTTAATAACCAATTTTTCAGAAAATCGAAAATGTTAGTTAATATATAACAACATCAAAATTTAAAAGTATTAACATAAGTATCGACTATTAATTTACGTATCGTTAATTAATTCATAGAAAAATCGATATTAGTAAGAATTTGCATCGATTTTTGTCGTTATATTTATTGATTAACAATAAGTTTTTTAATAGTCATCATTTTTTTAATAATCGAAATGAATCGTTTTATTTAATAGTGTCTTCAAATATATTCATTTTTCTAATATCTTTATCTAATAGCGTTTCTTGAAAAATAATCGTTCATCGAAGACAATATTTTCATTAAAATAATCGTAATCTATTATAATCGATTACTTTACATCTATATTCCGATGATTATTAATCGGAGATGGCAATTAATCGCTTTTGAAAATAATTGATGATTAAAGAAAAATTGACATACATAGTAGTTAGCGGAACTATCGGTTATGTTATTAATTGAAATCGATTATAATCGATTGCTCCACACGATTATTCTTCCTATTATTATGGTAGATGACGTTTAAACGTTGATAGTAGAAAAATTTACGTCCTCTTCTCTATAAATGAACGTATACCAATGTTCTGAAGACCTTTAAATTCCATTACCTATTTTTATGTTACAATCTAGAAATAGGGTAAACTATAAAAATATGAAAATATAAAATGATGGCACATATTTCAATAAATAACTATGCGTAACTTGAAATTTAAATAATGTATTATCAATAAAAATGGCACATTTATTAAACATGTACGCATGTACGCATTAAATATATTCAAATAGAATTTCATCTTCATCATCATTTAAAACGCCAATCTCACTCCGAACACCTGCAGCAAGTACATTAGAAGAGTTAAATCGGAAAATATCTCTCTCATTGCCAGTGCATTTATTCATTTATGTGTGAATATGTACAAACATTTCACAAGCGGCACGCAATGAGGTTTCAATCGGCTATTATCGACCCACTTTGCATTCCACTGCAACCCATCTATGGCGAGAATGAGGGATTTTCTAAAACCATTTCCACTCAACAAAAGAGGTGAAAAGCCAGTATTTTAGTTAGGTTTTAGCGTCTCGCCGGTTTTGTGCATTATGGCTCTTTCGCATCCACCGGCTTTGCGCTATTGACCGTATTACACGCACATTGCGATAACGAAATGGAGGTGCGCGTGGCAAATCGCATTTATTTTCAAAATACCAAATTGAAATTGGATTATGCCTGCGTTCATGCGAGCGCATATCAATATATCTTTGCGGCACGTACAAATACAAATAGCAATTAATTACGCAAACATTCGCAGTTATGCCCGCCAGCTGCGAGCGTTTTTGAGGTTATATGATTATGGTGCGCATTCAATCGAAGCTTATGTTAATTTGCTTGTTTAAGGTATGATAAGTGATGCAAATGTATTGTGTGAAACTTCACACAGATCTGCGTTTTTAATATTATTCGGGTATATTACATGCATCAAAGTTAATTTTATGATTGCAGTTGTTTGATTTTGGCAATCATCATGAACTTTCCACAATGGAGCATGCATATTTGAGCAATAATTAAATTCGGAATAAAATTTTAATTTTATTTATATGCTTGACTGCTTAACAATTTATAATAAAATTGGATGACCACTCACAACCACTGATAATGTAATTAATAAAGTAATGAATGAATTAATTACGGGCGAATTTTCAATTCTAATTAAATAGTGAATGATACTTTAATTTATGCATGAATGAATTAATTTAGGTCGGTTTCATATAGGTCATCGTAATCTCACAATCAGTAAGTAAAGTTTGGTTAGTTTAATTTCAAAATTACAAAATTTTAAATTTAATATGATTAACTTCATCTACAACTCATATAAATTTAATCTCATCTAATTCAATCTTTAAACGATGAAGTTTATATTTTTTATGACATATGTGTCACGCGTCTTGATGAAATTATTACCTCCCAACTTGTAAGTTCGCGGGGTCTTGTTTAAAGGCTTTACTGACTTAACCCGCACAGTTAGTCCGACACGCCAATATACGGCGACAACGCACAAATAATTCGACACGAGATATGCAAAGAGAATGTTGTAAAAATGCGACTTACTTGCTTGAATGCTGGGTAAAAAGCTTCGATGGGAAATGGTAGCCACCCTGGCGCATGCGCAGCTTAAGCAGTGGTGCCAACATTATTTTTTTAAGCTCAGACTAAACAGCGCGCCAGGGCCTGACAACTTACCCGTCGCCATATTCAAGCTGGTTGCACTAAGCTGCCCGGATATGCTACTGCAGGTATATAATATATGTCTGATAAACTCGGAGTTCTCGAAAATCTGGAAGACTGCACGTCTAGTCTGGTGCCAAAGCCAAAAAAGGATCCGGCCGCTACCACGTCCTACCGTCCACTGTGTATGCTGAACGTAGCAGGAAAAGTCCTAGAACACCTAATTTACTACAGGCTCGAAAGTGAAATTGAAAGCACAAGAGGAATCGCAAACAACCAGTACGGGTTCAGAAAAGGACGGTCAACTACCACTGCTCTGTATGAAATCAAAAACATGTGCCAAAAAGCGGACACAGGCAAACCATGGAGAAGAGACGCCTGCGCGATTCTAACCATAGACATTAAACACGCTTTCAACACGGTCTGGTGGGAGATTATTACCAAGACATTACACCAACAAAAGATGTCAGCTTACGTATATAACATCATATGTAGCTAGCTATCTGAGCGTATATTGAGATTAGGTGACTCTCTGGACACAACCATAAGCTTACAAAGTGCCGTAGCACAGGGATCCGTGCTCGGGCCAATGCTAAGGAACATACTCTATGAGACTGTGGTGAGAACACCTCTCCCCTACGGCTGTGATATAGTAGTGTATTCAGATGACATTACAGTAGTCGTGTGTGTCGCAAGCGTTCCTAACTCTGTTCAACCATACAGAAGGCATACAGGAGAATTTTACAACAACTCGAGAAAAACGGAGATAGTGTACATGATGGACCGCAGGAAAATGCCAACGACAATTATACCATTGAATGGAGTCCAGGTACAACCTAAGAGCAGCCTCAAATGCATGCCTAGGGGTCGTATTTGATGGAAGAGGCCGGTTCAATGAACACATTGCCTATATATAGCTAGCGCAGAAGAACGCAACATCAACCGCCTCTTCAGGGAAAAGGACGGCCCACGCACAGTTAGCCGACGAATAATCGCAGGGGTGGTAAACTCCATAATAATAATGTACGCGGCACCAGTATGGCGTGACGGTATAGCAAACAGGAAAAACAGATCTAGCCTACTTTCAATCCCGAGAAGGCTAGGAATTGGAGTTGCACAGGCATACTGCACTGTCTCCACCGACGCCGTGCTAGTAGTCAGCGAAATTGTGCCCATCGATATCAGTATACCGGCAGCCTAGAGCGCGTGGTCAACAAACCAACCACACACCAACAAAACAGAAGACGTGCTGCGTAAATGGCAAGCCAAATGGGACGACAGCTCGAGAGGTAAGTGGACCCACAGACTAATATAAGTGTATGGATAGAACGTCAGTGTGGCGAAACAAACCGATGGATAACGCAATTCCTGACCGGCCATGGCTGCATCGGAGAATACCTACATCAAATCGGCAAACGGGAAACACGCGAGTGCATATCCTGCGGTGAATCCGACATAGCAGAGCACACATTCTTCGCGTGTAGAAAATGGTCTTACTACAGATGTACCGCAGAACAGCAACTGAAAGCCCAAGTCACAACGAGTAACGCGGTAGCTCTTCTGGTTAAAAGCGAGGACTCATGGCAAATAATGGAGAATTACATCAGGAGCATCTTAGCCGAAAATATGGTAGACGAACAATTAGAAGAAGAGGGTTATACATTATAACGCATACAAGTCCTCCAGATATCACAGGACTGGTAGTTCCAGGAAGGCGCGAACACACCCCAGTGTACATATAAAGCACCCAACGAGTGAGCCCAACCACTCTAATTTCCTCGTTTTTTCATAGGGTCACTTGCCCGGGTTAGTACCACGCCGGCAACACAAAAAAATTAAATTTAGTTTGGGGTGCAAATTACCCTAACAGCGCCACCCAATTATTTATAGCCATTTTTATCGTTTAGCGTAAATGTTTATCTTTATGTCGCCAAAGCATATAATAATAATAACATATCGAAATTTATGATATTCAGGCATTATTAAAGGAAACATAAAATTGTCGGTATACGAGTACCTTTTTTATAATTTACTTTATGATAAATAATATAATATAATAAACGATCACTCTTAATGATAAATAATTTAAAGTACATGAAACCTGCCGTATGTGGAACCTGTAATATACGGAGTTCTGTCTCGGAAAATTTTCCAAGTCCATTGCTTTTCGTGAATTAATATAAATTGTCCCCTGACTTTTCGCATACGCCAGGTTTCACTGTGTAAGTACAAACATTTTATTACAATTTTCAAAAATGTGTTCCACTTTTTCTGCTTAAAAGTAGCATCATCCCATTTACCTCATTTCTATTATCACCACTCATCGCTCGGCTATCGACAACGCGACCCACTTAGCCCCGCTCTCTTTTCATTTCGCAACTTGAAACCGCCGCCAGAGTTCAGTCTTCATTCACTCATGTACCCTCCTCTCAAACTCTCTGAGTGAAGAAATAAAGAAACAAAAAATCCTCAACTTAGGTATAAAGCATCCACTCGGCCTCTTTTTCGGCTTGCGGCTGCTGTGGTTTGCGCGGGCGGCGATAAAAAAAACGAGAACCGCCACCGTACCGTGGTCGCCGCCACCGCCCGCCCCCCGAGGCCCGAAGGCATTAGTCGCTTATGTCGTTAGTGTTTCTTTCATCCGGCTATTCATTTCTTCTACAAAGTGCGTCCTTTTGCCTGCTATCATTGCCGCCCCTCGATCCTGGCCTGAAACAGTACTGGATTAAGAACTAAATGGAAGATGAAAATATCCATGAAATTTCCTCAAAGAAGACGCAAAAAATGCGAATGTTAGTTAAGCTAAATGTTTAAATTTCAAGTGTAGTGCTGCGTTTGGAAAATGGGCGCATTAGTATAATCTGTGAATTTTCTGCCCGCAGGGTGGAGGCCGCGGCGGCATTGGCCACAAGCATGCAGTCTTCGGTCTTTCTATGGCTGCAGCCGCTTTTGCTCGGGTTAGATTTTGGTTAAGTTAAGTTAAGTTATCGCTAGATTTCCCGCAGAGAAAAGCGCAATTTTAGCAATTTTATTCCGGGCTGCACATTCTTAGTCCTTCACTTCCTTAATCCGTGCAACCATCTTTAGTCTTTGGGTATCGTGCTTGAGCTGCTGGTATTCAGCGTCTAATTTTCTCTTAAACATTGCAAATTACTTGAGTTACATTAGCTTCAGCTACCATTTTATACCAAAAATTGCCTTTGTTCTGATTATTTCTGCTTTTTGTACACTCACTTATTTTGCGAAATTAAGTTATTTTTCTTGAAACTGTGTTCGTGAGTGATATTAAATTCTCTGCTACTATTTTATATATTTCATTATTGTTATTTAATATTTCTTTCGTTTACATTCTTGAGGATTAATAGAATTTCATCTGTTACGCGGTAGTCGTGTCGCGGTTTTTGAAGCATTAATTTATTTCCCGTTCATTGCTCGGGACCAGACTTAACTGGATCTTTTTAAGCTAAGTTCCTTGAATTGGCCGATGAGTTAAGTACAAGTCACCATTACGCCTAGGTTCAAAAAACACACGAATTCTAACACCACAACGTCTTTATTTATACAAAATGAACAAACTGAACAACCACTCGCCCAACTCACCAGAGGAAAAATAGGCAGAGGCCGACGCGTATCACGGTTTTGTGGTGGCGCAGCGCCCTCTCCCTCAACGGGAGCAGGCAATATCCCTGAAAGCGACTTAAGTTGTAAATGTAAATAAAATTTCTGAGTTTCAAGCGTGAAATAAAGAGGACTGAATATTTCCAGATGCAGAACAATATCTTGTACCTGGCATATCTTTCATAGGGGTTGGAACATCACCTACTTCCTTTTATTGCACAATTCAGACAAAGAAACCAGGATGCTCACACAGCCGCGTAGGCTGTAGCGAACGTAGGTACAGCATTGTTCAATGCTCTCCCTTTTAATTACGGGTTCAGGTAGAAAAACCGGGTTTGCAACACCCAGTGCGTATATTATTTTTTCGGTGTTGTAAATAATTAACTTAACAATGAAAGTGCGGTCAACCGTACTTGAAAACTCAACAAGGGCGATAAATTTTCGGGGTTTCGGAGTAGTCTCATGTTCAACGTCATCACGCGACAGTGCAAACAAACTTAAGTTACCGGGCGCTGCAAATCAACATCATCATTCTTCAACTAGATTGTGTGAGGGTAGTTTTCATATTAGTTTATTAGGACTGTACAGTTCGTTTTTACTTAAGTTTTTATTTATATAAGAGAAGATGTTGTACACTTACTATTCAAGTTTTGAAGATATTTTAGCAATTATTATTGTTCACTCAGCTAATCGCCAAATTTAGAAAACTAACAATTCTATTTAAGAAACACTTATTTTACTGGCGAGTTTTACGATTTTAAATTAATTCTTAAATGATTTTATTCAACGTTTCATTGCCAAAATAATTCGCAAAACAATTACGATTACAAATACGAATGAAAAAGGATGCCAGATAAAGCAACGAAAACAAAGCGTTGCGACAATGAACGCCAATGGATAATTAATTAGTCGGTACGAATTACACCGCTCACGAATCAAAGCGTAAACATGCAATTAACAATTTACGGTTTGTATTTTGATACCACGGTTCATTAATAAAAGTTAATTAACTAAACTCGTACCATTCGGAACCGAAATTACGCACACGCATTGAAATCTTTTAGCACTTTTTGTCGAATAAAACTTTAAACTTTTCCATCTATTACACATACTGTAATGTGCGATAAACTGAAAATAAACTGATAAAATGAAAATCATTCAATCATTGTACTATTTACTGCTTTGTTGATGCTATAGAAAGAACTAAAAGTCTTCTGTATAATATGATATTTTATAACGTATTAGAAAGCTAAATTGCATCAACTTCAGTTGGATTAAACCGATCAACCGGAAACGACAAACGTGATGGATGTTGACCGATGGTTTCCGAACTTAGCATTTTACATCTGCGAACATTTCGGCTTGTATAGACGGCAGAGAAGCACGAAAGGAAAATGTGTTCACAATATAGTTCCTTGGCTTAAGTTGTATTTTTCGCAAAGCGATAATACTGGCTCGATTTATACAACTTTATTAAGTTAAAACCGGAATTGATGCTTCCCTTCAGACCGCCTTAGTTTATGTACACATTTCCTGATCAATATTTATAATGCTTAGAGCTTTGGAGCTTAGATAATCCCGACGACGTTGAGTGATAAAGCTCAGATACAAGTGCATTTACGAGGGTATTGGCGCGCTGCTGGCGGGTGGAAGTGGAGGTGGCGGCTTTGAACGTCAGTTTTAAGTAAATTACGTTGTTAAGCGAATTGTTGGGCAAACGCGTGCGCCTGCAAACTTTTCCTTCGATCGCTTTTTACGTTTTTGTTTGCTCCACTTTTTCGAATGCGAACGAGTGATGGGCGAATTGTTTTTGCATAGTGTATCTGCTCGAACATGCAGTTTTCTAAATGTTTTACTTTCATTAAATTTTATATTAAATTTGTAAACTTGTACACAATTATTTTCTAAAGTTTGTTTTGTGTTTGTATTTGTATTGGAGTATTTATTGATTTTAGGTTTTTTGTAGAATGTTTTTTTTATTCAATTAACATTATGAATTGTATACCAAATTTGACCTCGATAAATTATGTAGGCACTAATATTATTAATGTATTTATTATTTATTAATGTTTTTAGAAGTATTTATTACAATTATTGTAAGATAACCATATTATACTATTATTATTTTGTGATAGAAGCTAGAAGAAGATAGAAGATGATAGAAGATGATGTAGACTGTTGTTATTGTGTTTGATTTTTTCAAACATCGATGATTGTGACCATTAGTTCTATTCTTTTAGAGATTAATATTGATTAGAACAAGACTTTGTTTTGCTATGCATCGTCTGAGAATCTTGAGCACCGTTAAGCTGACAAAGATGGGAATAATCAGGAACGTGCGATAGATGTAAAATTCTTGATTTAATGTATAATCTCTTATATATATTGAGTTAGCAGGGAAAATTATGCATAAGAAGTTGCCTAGGTATTCCTTTGTATATTTTCATATATTCACAAGCTTTGCAGTGGCTTACCCAATAGCCACCGACGTTTAACACAATGCTCTATTAACTCTTGCATTTGATTTATTGACATGAGGGCGTTCTAATGACATTTTCATCGTGCATTGTGACTAACGGTATTATTTAATTTTAACCTCCTTTTTATGACATTTAACTTCTCCCATAGCCACTATAAATTTTGATACGCTACAAAATGGTGGCGCGGTTTTTGTCTCATGTTGCATATCAAAGTTTGCGCTTAGATCCGAAATATGTAATATACACTACTCATTCTTGATTAAACGATTAAATATTTAAAAAAGTCCATCCCTCAAGTTGAAACGAAACACATATTAAAAAAGACCACCGTACTTTTGACCATATAATTGACGTAAAACTTTGAAGTGGCTTACCTAATAACCGCAGACATTTATGACAATGTTTGCATAACTTTTGCGTTAAATTTATTCGCGTGAGGGCATACTTATGACGTTTTTGTCGTGACTATTGAAAAATACCAAGTCGTTTTTATTTTAATCTTCTTCTTTTTCGTTCACCCGCCTTGTCGCTGGCCGGGCGTAAGCTTGTGGCTTGTCATTCTTCCAGAATTACTTCTGGGCAACTATGAACATTTCCTTTGGGTAGGTTGCTAGCCTCGCCCAAGGTGAAGAAGACTTCTATAACGACAACCACAGATATTAATGTGGTTACCGGAGCGAGTAGAGGTGATATTGTCACGACCAGGATTTGATTCTGAAATACCCTGCGTGGCAAGCAGCATCTTACCAATTGGGCTACTACGTTTTTTTTTTTTAATAATTTTAATAATTACTTTGATATACTAACTGAAATACAAATCCATACTGAAATACCATATCCCCAGGACCATTATCTTCCCATATTTTAATTGGACAAAGGGAGTAATCATTATAATAAGATACTAATGATTTACAGTAGGAAATTTAAACTGGAAACTAGATATTATCACGTCCTAACCCTTAGAACTTTAGGAGACCTGTTGTAACTTCGTAGTCACTGGTTTTGACTCCCTTAGATGACGTTGTGGTTCTCCAGAAATACTTTTGCAAAATGGTGTGGAATCAACTTATATTTACAGTAACTCCAATTGACGAGGTAATTCTCGCCGTACAAATGCTTCGCGTTAGTCCGTGAAGCGAATGTGTTACTGCTTATTTGCAGGACGACTGATCAGAGACGAAATATTACTGCAAACACACAGGACGACTGATCAGAAACGAAATGAATGTATTACTGCTTACTTGCAGGTAAAAATACGAATTTTCGACTGAATGTATGCGATCGTGGTAGCTCTAGCGCTTATCAGCTAAGGTGGACAGCGCCAACAAAATCAAAACAAATTTGGTGCCAATTTCAAATGCGCCGCAACAAGACCTCTTGATCTCCCTGAATATCTTTGGGATTCAACTAGTATTATAAAGTAATATTATTATAAATTTTCCAGTTATTACCTCATTTTCCATAATAAATAAAATAATTAATGTTTAAGATTAGATCACATTTCCATTTGTTCAAGGAAAACGATCAAAACTTGCACGAAATTAATTAGCTCGTTACGAAACTTGGCATCTTCATCCCGTGCCCGCCCGTTGCGTTGGTGGTATTATACTTTGCGGTGGCGCACATGAAGTTGGACCGTCGGCGGCAGCGGCGGCGACTTTATCAGCGTTATCAATTATTGGCTTTTGCACGGTGGCGGCGGCCGTAACTTTTCACTGTCTAGTGTCCTTCCCGTGCACCGCACTCGCCAGCAAAGTTGTAAATTAGCAAAGTGGTCGAATTGATAAATTTACAAGTTGGCAAGGCGTCTCGCGGGAAGCCTGGGACAGAGGTTTGTTGGTTCAATTGACAGGCGGTAAACTACACCCGACGAGAAACGCTGCCGAAACAATAAGTAAAGTCACCGGCCATTATCAGGCCATGAAATATTTACAAGCTTCGAATATTAATGGTATTTAATTAAAAATTATGCATTAATCTTGTTTATCCTGAGAAAAATCCCCCTTTTTAAGAAAAAAAAATCCCCATTTTCTAAAGAAAAAATATTCATTATAATTCTTGAAATTTTAATTGTTTAATTGTAATTTCCTCTTGGTTGCAATGCATTCCAGCATGCGTCGGGCGCTTTCATTAACGAAATTAAATTTTAACGCGACGCCTCGTTTTCCCACTCACGCACAGCGCGAGCGCAGTTCAGCAAATTCCATGGAAAAACTGCTTTTCCTAGTCCTGGCTTTTACACCGACAAACAGATGCGCGCACACCGGAAAACGTTTTTGCCAACACTCGTTTTTTCTATCACACCCTCATTCTTCTAGTCGCAGACTTCTCGCGCTCACAGTCGGCTCTATTTTATCGCAACTTCGCGTACATCCTCTCCATTCGTCCACCCTCTCGCCTCTCTCGTCTCCTCACGACCCACCTCTCAGCAGCATTTTTCAGCAGCATGCCGTTCTTTTTCCCTTGCCTTGATCCATTTTATCCGCGAAGGGTTCGTTTTGTCGCCTCTGGAGACACCTAGTTAGTTACAAAGATAAATAGTGCAATCATAACGAAGTAACAAGATTTACTTTTCTACTTTTGCGCCGCCTCCGACTCGCACAGGAAAAAAAGATTCGCCACGCCGTTGCGATAGAAGATAAACGAGTCGTTTGAGTATCTTTTTAGAAAGATTGATGCCGCCGATTCGGGAAACAATTCGAAGCGAAATCCGGTTCAGTTTGCTGTGCTCGGTTTTGGTTCGTTGGCGATTCGGCTAGTTGTGCGCGTGGAGGCGGCGGAGGCGCTTTGTACAAACAAGTCCCCCGAGGGTGGGTGGAGTGGGAGGAGGGTGCAAGACGGCCAGTGGTATTATCTTCAATTTTTTAGCGCATTCTGCTACAAAGCGTTAGGTATTTCTCTTTCAAAGCGGAAGGAACTAAGCGACTTTATAAATTTTCAACCAGTTTATTCTCACTTGAAGTGGTACGAAGTTGCTTGAAAATTTTAGTACATTCTAGTAAAAATCACATTATTATTAAGGATATTGCATAATTTATATAAAAAGTATATTGCTTAATCTAATGGTATTCAAATATGAAAATAATGTCGCGATAGGGTTTTTGGCATCGATATATCGATTTCGAAATTTTTAATATCGTTTTGGCATGTCATTGTCATAACCGCCATCTGAGAAGTATTCTGAGAAGTTCAAAATTGGCAATTTTTCTTTTTAAGGTGACATTTCAGGTTCTATATAATAAGTCTTAATCCATTGATATTTGTTGGAATCATAAAGTTAAGATCAACACCGATTTTTTGCTAGTATTGCAATTATAATACTATATTTGGCGGAAAGACCTATATATGTATTATTATTATTGTTAGTATTACTTTAAATATCGATTTTCGTCGTTAACATAAGATTGACAATAACAAAAAATCACGGATACAGGTTAGGAACACTGCTGTACCCGATAACTCCATGTGAATCAATGATCACTGTAGATTGTTGGGAACTGTAATTAGTCCTGAAACCTATATACAGATAGCGCTCCTGTGAGATATCGATTTGATCGATATCTCCTGTCAAATATATACATTTAATTGTTTTATATTGTTTTTCATTCTCTTCAATAATTGAAATACGCCACAACTTGTAAAAACTTGCAACTAAATTGGTATACCCAACCCAATTGGTTCATATGTGATTCTCATCATATTGTTTGATTAATATTTATTATCAATATTGTAATATTTACAAAAATATTCAACAATATTTCAAAATTAATAAATATTGATGAATACAACTAAAATTGTTTATAAACTATATTGATGAAAATATGGCGTCCTATATTAAATAAAGTTATAAAGCTGATAATCAAATTAGTGAGATGCATACGAATTAACTGACAATAATATTGACATATTGATAAGTATAGTTGGAAACTCATAAACGCTAAAACAGCGTTGATTTTTGAATAACGCGCGTGTATTTGCGAGGAAATTAATTAATGAAATTGTTCGCCGATATTATTGACATACTTGACAGGCGCAAATTTTGCGTCATAGCCACGCTCCATGGGCGATATTCACGCGCGCAATTTCCACCGAAAGGCGACGCACCGACGCGACGTGGATGGATGAAAGTCGGGCATTGAACAGCCCAGCTAATTTCAAAGGTAAACGTGCGATTGATTGACAAACGTAGAAATAGTTAGCAGCGAATTGAACGCGAACCGTCCAACCAGCATATCACAATTAATGCGATTCCACTGTGCGTTCGGC
The DNA here is from genome assembly GCA_027575185.1 of Mimaenictus wilsoni. NCBI lineage: Eukaryota > Metazoa > Arthropoda > Insecta > Coleoptera > Staphylinidae > Mimaenictus > Mimaenictus wilsoni. The sequence continues at coordinate 40,245 of JAODAC010053599.1, forward strand.
AAATCGTTCCGATTTCATTACACGTTGATAATTATCGCCTCATCGGGCCTTTATCCGTGTTGGGATTGATGTTGTAGGCATGCACGTCATGGCGGCGATGTCTGTTGGTGTGGTGGTTTGGGGGTTTGAGCGGCACACGCGGTGATTTGGCCGCCGCGCCGCCCCACACGTATTCACCAGCCCCCGAATGAGTGTGATAGCGCGAGCAAAGAGAATCGTGGATAAGCGCTGAACGAGGGAAGAAGCAATGAGGGCAGGGATTGCGAATGAAGGGCGGTGGCACGATGCGACGTTGGTGTCGGGCGACGTTGGCATCAACGTCGCATCGAATATGCAGTGTAGTGTTCAATCAATTTACTGTCAAGTGTAATACCGACTGCTCGTATATCAATCGGTTGGATTAATGAGTGCGACAGCGGCGGTGGTGGCGGTTTCGAGGGGTATCGAGGGATGCCAGGCGACGCTAGGAGGCTCGTGGTCGCACAGGCTGTTCATAGCCCTGGAGGGTAGGAGTCGAATTCATTGAGCTTGCTTTCATGGCCTTTATAAATCAGAACAAAGATGGATTATCGTGTATATCCAAATAAAAATGCAAATATTTGTGGGTTAATCAAAAATCTTTGATAGGTTGTTATCCGTCCTATGGGGGTATTTTTCTCCATAATTATAAAACTGTAGAGTGACCTATCGTGAATATAGGACGCATATATTAATTATTTACACTCATAATTAACCTTAATGGACATTTTTACATCGATTTCCCTGCATGTTGTATTTTGCATATTTACAAGCAACATATTTACGTATTCAAATATTATTCAAATGTGAATTTGGTGTGGGATGTAACATCAGTCGGTTGAGGCACAGCAGTGCCGATCGGCAATTTTATTATGCAAATCGTTGATTGACTTCGAGGCAAAGTCGGTATTGCCATTCGCGCCATCAAGGGAGTCGGTCGAATGTTATCTCCTTGCATGTCTATCAAAACATGTCACTTGTGTCTATATTCTGAGCCTAATGCAATGGTATGTAAACAGGAATCCAACCCATGTAACATTATAATGACAAATTGTATATAACAGACATATTTGAGAAGGAATAGATTATTAGGTTGAACTGTATTGCAAATATTAACACACTTACTAAGAACCGTGCGTAATGAGATAATTACCACATCTGTATACTAGATGTTATTCCTTGTTTTATTCATGGGTAATTAATATATTACGTGCAGTAAACTGCATATTACGCACGAACCGAAATTATGTATTTTATTTTTTGTTTAGACATCAAGGCTAAGCTAAGTAAGTTTAAGCATGGCGTCGTGCGTAAAGGAGCACAAACGCACGGAGTGAAGACAGCCGTGCATACTTACTCTGTGCACTATAGGGATGTCAACTTTTAACTAAGTATCGATACATTTTGGTATCGATATTTTTGAAACTTCGATGCCAAATATCGAAGAAAAGTATCGATACTTATTGGTATCGAAAATCCACATTGGTGCCATCTGTTAAGGTATTTTCAAATTACTTTTTACTCGTTACAGTAATCTTCCAGTATATTATCGACCCCATTTTTCTGATGTTACTACATTTTGAGAATGAAAAATATCGCGGTAATTCCTAAGTAATAAAATTAATCCTTGTAAAATTACTGATTGAGTAACTTAAGGCTGAACTAAGTTTTTATCAAAAAGTGGCAAAATTTAAATGAATTTGAATTGTAGAGAAGTATCGATACTAAGCAACAATGCAACAAGTAGTTTAAAACAGGATCAAGAATAGAAATTCCACACAGAGAACGTTTATCATCCTAATTGGTGGTTGTGATTAACAGATGGCCTCGGTGTGGGGGCATGTCAAAAGAAATCGAAAATAACCGATTCGGTACTATCGATAAGTATCGAAAATTAAAGTATCGATAAAACCCGATAAGTATCGATACATGATATCGATATTTATCGATTCCGATACTTTTTTTAACATCCCTACTGTGCACTATAGGGATGTCAACTTTTCAAGAAGTATCGATACATTTTGGTATCGATACTTTTGAAGCTTCGATACTTTCGTTACCCAAGTATCGAAGAAAAGTATTAATACTTATTATTAAATATACAATGTCGCCATCTGTTAATACAATTTCCAATTCTTCCACTTTATTATTGAATCGACGTCAAGTATCGATACTTGTTATTTATCAACTTTTAATACTTATATTCTTATGCGATCTGATTTCTGGGTGTTTTTGTATGATAAATACCAGTGAAAAGATGAGCTAGCGGAAAATTCTATTCCGTAACCTTCTCACGTATGTATGGGAATGCAGTAATGAAATAATTTATAATCATTTTAAAAGAAATGGAACCTTAAACATATCGATATTTCACCAAAAAGTATCGACTGATATCATTGTCAGAATGAAATACAATTTGTCCATTTTATGGTATATTATTGCATGATTTGAAGCATTTAATGATAGAATTTCCATATTTTCAAAATTAAATCAAAATAACCAACGCCATCGCTATTGATAATGGTACGATTACCATCATAACTGCTGGTTCTGATTAATAGACGGCCTCATTGTGGTGGTCAAAAAGTATCAAAAATGATTTATTGGATACTATCGATAAGTATCGAAAATTAAAGTATCGGTAAAAGTCGAAAACTATCGACACATGGTATCGATACGTATCGATACCGATACATTTATTTTTTGACATACCTAGGCTTTATGCATTATTGTTTGTTTTCGATAGGAGCCGTTTGTGACTGAGAATGTTTATTCTTGATACAAAATAACCTTTATACACAATTCCTTTAGAAACGGTTTAAATATCATTTTTGATTAAGAAAAATCATTCATAACTCACGAAATTCGAAATCTTCAAATAATTGTAAAAAAAGTCGCTTCAGTAAAACCTTATACATAATATAATTAATATATTCCACAAATATATAAAATATTATGCAAATAAAATTATAACCCAAAAAAAAAACTCGACAAAAAGCTACACCAACAAATGCGTTCGAATGTGTAATCCAAAACGCGTAAAATGTACTTTTCTACTTAAATTGTTTGTATTTGTCCTGACTGCTGGTTCAAAGGCTGTGCACCCACTGAAATGTGGGTTACAATAATTTTTTCGCAGTGTTATTGCGAGTGCCACTGCGATGGCACCATGGTGACACGTGCGTGGATAAACGCAGAGCCACACGTGTGTTTGCCGATGTGAGTGTGCACTCTACGCCCGGCTTGCATGTGTGTGAAGAATTAAACGCTCCCCAGACGAACGCAATCCGACCACAAGCGCAAACATTTTCACAAGTACCCGGTGTGGCGTACATGCCACGTCGGGCGAGAGATGCGACAGGCGGCATTTCCACCGCCACCGGCACCGCCACCACTGAAAAGATAACGAGGCACCTCACACGTACACAACACCGCGCCTGAGATATTTTAATTATCAACGCTGCGCAACGAGACACAAACATCTAAAACTGAGTTAATTAAATTATATGCGGAGAAATTCAGTATAAAATTAAATTCGCACAACGCCAACGAAGTTCTTTGCTATTTTTATTACAGCGCAATTTTCTCGCATTTGTAGCAATGTCAAAAAGGCGGAACTGATATAGTTGTCACAGGAACATACTGTATAAATATGTATATTCATGTGCATTTAAAAGTTGTGCGTGGAATGGAAACAAAGGGCACGTTTGCGTCGCGCAGAAGGGCACGCAATGTGTGTCGTTGGCGGTGGCTGGGGGCGGGTTTTCGGAGGCGCAGGAAGCGAGGGCCGGTAGTCCAGGGAGTTTTTGACGGTTAAAGTTGCTGCTTTATCACCTGCTTGCGCCAGCAACTTGTTCTTCAAGCACCGATTTATTGTCCTCATGGGGTGTTAATTAAACCTGGAATTAAACTGAATTAAAATAAGAACTAATAGCATCTAAAACAGACTTCTTTTACTAACAGACTATATTTATTGATTTTATATATTTTATAGTTTTTTGGTATCACAAGTTTCTTCTAGTTTTTCTTCCTCTGTTTCTTGTTTAGGCATTTTGCTTACTTCCTACTTCAGTTACGAACACTCTATCTCTTATGGGGTCTTCAAAGGGATCACTTTTTACTTTGCGATTTATCTTGGGCTATTCGGGCTATTCTTGTTCCGTTCGTCAATGTCTTCTATGATTTTGTCAGCTCTTCGGATATCTTCTTTCTTTATCCGGTCTGGAAGTGTTTTAGCCTCTCTGATTATCAGTATTTTCATTTCTTCTATTCTGAGTAGTCTCTGGATAGTTTATGCCTAAATATCGGAATAGGCTCACCTGTTGGAGGATTCGTCCGTGGACTACCACCTTACTGCTGAGCTATGAACATGCATCTTCTTCTTTTTCTTTATCTCATTTTGTATCCTCTGCACATTCGTACCCTCTTGAACATTTGTTCCATGATAAGGTTAAATAGTGTCTATGGTTTCAAGTTTAATGAAAGTAGATAGATTGATAGATACCTTTATTGGCATTCTGTTCCCCACATTTTCATACATCCCCATTATATAACATCCTTCCTTACTTAATTAACATTAACACTCTTAATAAATATAACATAAAACAATTACAATCAAAATAGCTAATACCCATACAAACGTGGTATGTCATCCCACCCTCCCTATTTGGTCATCCCTCTCCTCCGCTTCCATTTCTCATTCACAATTTGCCTCACTATTGTCGTACTCTCCCGTCCCTCTCCCAACCACTCTATTACATATCTCATCTTACATCCCAAAGCACTCACCCCTTCGCAATCACACAGATGCTCCCAGGTATCCACACCATCTCGACATAACACACATTCCATATATTCATTCCCCATCCACACCTTTCTTCCTTGTTCCTTACTCCCACACCTTGCCCTGGCCATAACCCGTTTGCCGTCGGCGCTTATTCTTTGTTTGGTGACATATTTTGGCTTCTGTCCGATGATGTATTAGCCTGTACGTCGGGTTATACGAGTTGTTACTTATGTTCTCCTGGTGCACCTGTTCTACCACCTCTCGACCCCTTTCACACACCATCCATTCTAACGATACCCCTTCCCGCAATATTTCCTCTACCGCTAGTTCCGACAAACCAACATGCTCATACTCCTTCTTTTTGTCCACCCTCCACCCACTCACACCTCTACTAGCACACCATTCCCATATATCCTTCACCAATCTTCCGCTTTCCATTCTATTCACTCTCTCTTCAAATCTTATAACCCTACTAACCGGCTCCCATTTAACAGACATTCTCCCTTTCTCTTGCATTACAATACACCTGTGAGTGGATCTTTTGAGGCCCATCATATCTTTGATGAACCATGTCTGTTCTCTCTTCCCCTTTCCATTTCAAACATCCCACAATTTTTCTCCTTTTAATGCAAGTAATTTAAAAAATATTCATCAATGCTGTAAACGTTTCCAAATGAATATAATCCGATCGAATATTTCCTGTTCCGGAAGTAATGCCTTTTTTGTAGCAAAGAGGAAAATAGCACAGCACAGCAGGGCATTCTCAACGCGTGCAATAACTATATTTCTCACAGACATTTGAATACCACACACCAAATTCTATTTGGGACTCTTTCACCCTTTGCCTGGGAAATGTACATATATTTTCAGGAATTCTTTCAGGGAATGTTTAAACACAATTTTATATAAACAAAAAATATATAAAATTGCACGCCGTTAGTTCAGTTGACATTCATACTGCGATTCATACTGCGTGTATATTTTAAAAATATTTTTTGCGTTTAAAATTGAGAGTTTGATTGAATGAGGTTGTTCACGTGTTCACAGTCCGGCTTTTAGGCAAGGCTTTGCGTCCTGCTTTTGAGCATGTTGAAACATTCGCCAGACTGGGGGGAATTTTTCGTGGTACTTTTCGATTTTCAACTCGTTTTAGCCGCCGTTTTTTTTACCCCTCCGTCGTTTTTGTACGAACGCCAACGCCATGGTTGTCTCGTTTACTAGTCGATTTTTACGTTAACATCGCGCTGCGAAACGCCTGACTTTCCAGGCGTTCCATGAATTTCCCATTTAGGCAAATGTAACGGCCGGCCATGAATGCCAGCGCGTTCGGATACGTGTGGAGATCGGGTGCTAGTTGTCGGTTCGATTACAATTACTCATTGGTCCAAAAATTAAATGCAGCCAGACATGAAACGGAAGAGAAAAAAGCATCTGCACAAAAAAGGATACCGCATCACAGTGAAAAAGTTTTGTATAGTTTCAGAGGATTGGAAATGGACTAATCGTTTTGAATTCGACGTATTTTTCCTTTATTTGCTTAATAGTCTTATAAACTACATGTATGGAAGTAACATAGAATTCAATTCAGAATGATCAAATCCCTATTTTTATTTTTATTTAGCAACTCAATTTTCTCTCTCTTTCTGCAAAACATTGATTCATCCTGCGAGTTTTAACACAGATTTGATATCTCTATCATTGCAAAATTGTGATAGCTTCTAGTTTTTCACTAGGTGGCGCTGGTTCTAATTGTGTACTATTTGGTTTCCTTTCAGAAACAAACGAATTAAATCAATCCCCATCTTGTTCTCATTCACGCCATTCTACGATATATTCGACGTTATAATGAAATTTCTTCAAGGGGTAACCTTTAAAAAATTCTCCAAATTTTAAAATCAAAATAACTCCTAAACTAATAATCGTAGGAACTTGAGATTCAGCGTTACCGAATTATCAAGTTTTCTCTCCCAAGAGGGTTGGAATAATTTTGGCCATATCAAATTGAGAAAAGTGCACCTCTGATTTTTCTCTTTTTTTTTCTTTAAAACGCCATATCTTGGAAACAAATAATCCTAGCGACTTGAACTTAGTCTTAATCAATTCAGCGATAAGCAATAATTCAATTTAGATTGTTCAAATCCCTATTTTTATTTTGCTACTCAATTTTCTCTTTCTCTCTTTCCGAAAAACATAGATTTATGCTGAGAGTTTTAAGACAAATTTTATATCTCTAACATTGCAAAATTATGATAGCTTCTAGGTTTTCACTAGGTGGCGCTGGTTCTAATTGTGTACTATTTGGTTTCCTTTCAGAAACAAACGAATTAAACCAATCCCCATCTTCTTCTCACACACGCCATTCGACGGGAACACATCGTCGTTCGATACGAGCTGACAGCCGATCGAACACTCACACTTCAGCGCATTCTAGCGGCGCCCCGCCTGAAAAGAACTACATCCAACTGTACTCCAACCAGCACGTCAAGCTGACGCTGGAATGCGCCGTCAACATCAACTTCAGCACGAGCATCTGGCTGAAGGATGGGCAAATCGTCGCCACAATACTGAAGGACAACGCCAACAATAAGCGCGTGAGCGGCCATCGCTTTCTCGTTGACAACCTTGGGAATCTCCTCATTGACAATGTGAGATTAGAAGACGACGGTAGGTGGCAGTGCGAAGCCGAGGATCCCTTTGGTTTCGTCGTCAATGGGAAGCCAATACAACTGACAGTCGTTGGTAAGTATATCAGTTTCTTTGTAGGACCTACCTTTCCGTAATTTCTAATCTCATTAATCATTTAATCATTTTACCAACTTGTATAAATTATTCTGATAATGCTCCAAGGAAAATCTAGTCTTTTCCCTATTCTGCTCTTCGCGTAGTCGTAGCGTTATTCCTATCACTTTTAGGAAACTTCTTCTAACTAACTAGTAATAACTCCAAACACTCTGTATATGACAGATATACTAGTAAGTCAAGACGTCCGCAACATAAACGGTCTTAATTTAAATATAACTTCGACGTCGGTCTGTTGGTGGTTGTGGTCGAACCAACCCGTGAATGGCGAATGTGACTGCTGAAGGGATAGCTGTGGGAATCGGTGGCTTTTTAGGTGGGTGGGTTGGAAATTTGGGCTTCGCCAGCGCAGATATATCTCTTCGCCGAGAAGTGAGTTCGGTAATATATCGAAATCATTAATCTCGGACCCACCTTGGTACCGTCTAAGAATGGGACTGGCCTGCTTTCGACGGCAGTGCACAGCTCAGCGCAGCGTTGGCGGTGAATTGTCTGCCGCCACCAAGTGCAGGCCGAATCGTCATGGCAGTGCGGTGGCGGGGAGAAAACCAATTATTCACATTTAGCAGAAATTGGTACCGAACGGAAACCGCACTTAATCATCACGTGAAACGACGGAGGCGGCTTATGGCGGAGGCGGCAAACCGAACACTTTGTAGAATCGGCGTTCACTACTGTGAGAGGGTGATGAGGTGGCAGCGCTGCCGGTGGCGGCAGGGACTCGGTGGAGTTGGTGCCGGTGCCGCCGCTACCACCACCGGTGCCATGGATGTAGCTCACGCTGAATGAGTATTAAATAAATGCCATGGGTTTTGTGTAATTGACAGCTGGATGGTTTAATTATTATCGTATCTGCCATTCTCGAAATTTAAACTTTAAGATTTCGTGCTGGAATACTCGTGGATTTATTACTTAAATCAAATTATCTTTTATGCAGTTTGAGTAGCTTTTATTTGGTTCAGCTCTTGGCAAAGATCTATGTATAGCATTCTCTTTCTCTATCTCTCTCTATCTCTCTCTTTCTCTCTTTCTCTCTTTCTCTCTCTCTCTCTCTGAGTCTGCCATCCAAACCAAGGGCAAATATAATCTCAAACTTTGTCAAAAAAGATGACTGAAGAGCAATGATTTCTTCCAACCCCCATATATTATGACATTTTCTGAATCAGGGTTTCCCGCTATGTAAGATTCTTTCAGAAACGTGTATTCATTATTTTCAGAATGTTGATTTTGAGCATTTAAATTTTACATGGGCTCTTATGGGAAACGAGAAAAAAGGGCCATAACTCCTAAACTAATAATCGTAGGAACTTGAGTCTTCCCTTAATCGATTCAACGTTATCGAATTATCAAGTTTTCCCTCCCAATATTAATCACAGGAGGATTGGAACAATTTTGGCCATATCAAATTGCCAAAAACTGTCTCTCTGATTTTTTTTCTCATTTTTTCTTTCAAATGCCTTATCTTGGAAACTAATAATCGCAGCGACTTGGGTTTGGTCTTAATCGATTGAGCGATAACCAAATTAGTTCCAGGGTATTAAAATCTGACAACTAGGGGGTGGGGGGATTCTGTGTGGGTTAAAGTGGACCCAAGAAATTGAAAAATGATCTCTCCACTTTGGAAGCTATATCTCGGAAACTATATGAGCTACTGACCCTATATTTTGTGAGAACACGTAGAAATTATCTAAGACAATACACTATGAGTTTCATCCCGATCGGAGTTAGTCAAAAATTTGGCCCAAAATTGCATTTTGAAATTGGATATTTTTCAAAATAACTCCATAACGACAAAATTTACCTCCTTATATTATGACATTTTCTGAATTAGTTCCGCTCTATAAGATAGCATAGTTTGAGATCTATCTGAGAATAGATAGAAAATTATGACGATATAATGAAATTTCGTCAAGGGGTAAGTTCTAAAAAATTCTCAAAATCTTAAAATCAAAATATCTCGAGAACGACAAAATCGACCCCCAAATATTATTACATACTCGGAATTAGCGTGATTTCTTCTTTCAGAAACGTGTATTCATTATTTTTATAATAAGAAATAAGAAATAAGATATAAGACAAAATGGCCATAACTCCTAAACTAATAATCGTAGGAACTTGAGAATTCCCTTAATCGATTCAGCATTATGAATTACATTTTTCGCTTCCAATATTGATCATAGGAGGGTTGGAAGAATTTTGGCCATATCAAATCGCCAAAAACATCTCCGATTTTTCATAAAAATCTCATTTTTCTTTAAACGCTCTATATCTTGAAAACTAATCATCGTAGCGACTTAAACGTAGTCTTAGTCGATCCAGCTATAACCAAATCAGCTAAAATGTAAGGCGGTTTTAAAATCTAACAACTATAAGCTTGCCCAAACATAAAAATAGAAAATTGCAACCTCACGATGTTCGCAACAATTCAGCACTTAGCAAACATGAGATTAAACGTAGAAGTTAAAGGTTAAATAATGCTACAATTGTATCAAATGATTTGACTCGTGAATTTTTAATATTACCCAATTGTATCATTCGGTTTTTAAAAAGACGATTTAATTCAGCATACAATGAAAAATGTACATAAAATACTACGCATTTTCTATAGCATTATGAGTGACTATGCATACAGTTTTAAAATATGATGCAAACCACCCTCCATCAAACGAGTGTGGACTCGAGGTTGGTTATGTTTGCTTTTCGTATGTGTGGTACCGACAGTAGCAATGTTTGCCGCTTCCACACGAGAGCATCGTTTTTCTACCAACGCCAGACTAGTCTGGCTTTGTGACTGGAAAAGCAAGCTGCACGTGGGCGAGGAGAAAAACGAGCGCCCCCTAAGTTGCAGCAACCCATTGAGGGGAGCGCCAGCGAGGGCTGTAATACGAAAAGCATGTTTGAGTTTTCACAGTATGCGCATCTTTGAAATTTCATTCTCCGGCACAGTATCCTGCAATTTTTTCATGGCTCAAAGCTCAACGAGATGAAAACATTGCGCCTGTTTGCTAGACGCTCGAAAATCAGCGCAAATTAATGGAATGGCGCAAATATTGCATTTAGCTAAAATGCCATTAACGATGAAACCCCTTTCGTCTGCCATTTCCTTCTCTATAACAATTTATGATAGTATTGAAGTGAACTTTAACAATCGCCTTTTTCCTGCTTCCGCCTCACCGCTCGACTGCACACGCCGCCAATGTGCGCTGCAGCAAAAGATGGTGGCGGCGGCGACGACGGCCGCGGCCGGGAAGCGGCAAACCGATAATGGCGTGTGTGTGCACCACACGTGGCTTTAGCAACTTCCGAGATGGGCGCAGGACACAACCGACTGCGCTTTCTCATGCTCTAATAGTTCCATCACTCCTTGGAGGCAGTCCTCGCGCCACATTGTTCCCTCTGGTCTCTAGTCTACTACCTCTTGCTCCTTTTTTTTACAATTTTGATGATACACTTTCGTCGTGTACGAGCAGGAAAATGTCTTGCTGCATGTGCGACGAACATTCTGTCCTATCTACTTGTGTACATGACTATGGGCTATTGACCTAAAACACCTCATAAAGCGGCTCGAAATGAAAGGCTTAAAAGGATGTTGGGTTTTAAGGACTTCATGCCGTCGTTGGCGGGCGCTGGGCACTAAAAGGCGTACAAAAAAAGAGGACGCAAACTTTGGCGTCCTTTTACGTCTTCAAGTGTGCTGTGGCTATGCGGTCGACACTTATCTATCCTTGGCAGGCGCAAGCGTCTATTAGAGAAACTTGAATGCTGCCAAAACTCTAGTAAAATGCGAATAAAAGAAGGTGCTTCTAAAGAACTATTTCTTCAAAAGATCCAAACTTCTAATTAAAAAGTAATTATTCATAGTATGTCCAAAACGTTGTCCATTCATTTATTTAAAGTTTGATTCCGTTTTTTTTTAATATTACGGATATTACAGATTCTAGCTTAAAGATAGAATTTGTTAAAATTTAAAGTTAGGATGAATTGTTTAGTTTTAGACAGGTTAAGTGGTCTTAGGTTAAGTTAAATTATGTTAGGTTAATGTTTTAAACGAGACAGAATAGAAAAAATACAGCAATAGAGAGAAGTTACACTAATCAAGAATATTTGAGGGAATAATTCCAAATTGATAGTAATATAATAAAATCACATCGTTGAGTTGGTTGCCTACATATTTGAATGCGTTTTTAGGTGTATTTTGACAGCGCTTGCAGCGCCATTACATTTAAATCAAAATATATGTTGGTAGCCCTACGCGCACCGCTTAAGCTGTTCTTGGGGCTCAGCGACGTTCAAAGGGTGAGAATGAGAAGAAAGGGAAGTTTGCGCCACTATAAAAACGTGGATCGCGCAGTGTTCAGTCTGTCGGGAACCGATGAAGATTGCTGCGTTATTCCAGACACCCCGACAAAGTTTTGCATGTTGGAAACAATGATAAATATTGCGTCATGCCGTGCATCTGCTGTTTTTCAAAATCAAGTGTTTATTCAGGCCACGCGATGGTGCGACGGCACACTATCGACACCTTGTCTTTCGCGGAACTAAAGCTGCATGTCGCACCTGCACTTCCTAAGAATTGACGCAGCATATTGCACCTGTAGGTGATAATCCGACGGCGGCACCTGCCACCCGCACTTCGCGTGGCATGATGTGTCGCACAATAATTTCTGATAGGGGCGGTGAAAATGTAGTGTGATTGGTTGAATCTTGTGCGTTAGTTCGTAAGATTTTTATGGAAATAAAATTAGTTGTTCATCAAACTCCTTCAAGTGTGTTCGCTCTTCTATTTGTCTCTACCTACAGACAGCGGCTAGCTGTCGACTTGCAGTCCTCTGAAAATATTATCATTCCTTGTTCTGAACACAGTCTACTTTTCCTCTGGTGAGTTGTCGGGTTTACTTGTATATTGCTCTTGTATTTGTGTGTTCATTGTGCCGTTTAAATAAAGTCGTTGTGTTTTTTTTTTTACTTCGTGCATTTTGAACTTTGACGTCCGAGGTGAGGAGCTTTGAGTGAAGCTTGTGTCGCGAGAGCTCAAGGAACTTAGCAAAAGATCCAGTTAAGTCTGGTTCCGGGCAATCAACGGAAAGTAAATTAATGTTTTTAAAAACCGCGACTACCGCGTAACACACATATTTTAATGTCTATCGACCTCTGTGGGTCTTTCCGACTTGATATGTTCTATTTTTAATTTTTCTCATTGTCAGTATTTATGAAGGTATTGCTCGTAAAGTATTTAAATCTCTGTAATTCTTATAATCCAACTTTAAACGCATTTTGCTCGCAACATCGTTTTTTGCTTTGCATACACGATTGCGATAAGTCTACTAAACTGATTTGGTTGAGTGATTGTTTATTTTATAAATAGTTAATTCTCTAGAATATAACGTCACTTGTTTTTTGAAAGCAATATATTAACATATTCATGCTTGAAAAGCAGAATTTTATACGAAAAATGCAATTTAAATTAAAAACTTTATAAAAACATGTTAGTTTAATTTTTTTCTTGAAAATACTCATCGTCAAATTTAAGCTAGTTTTATATACATTTCAAAAACTTCAAAATGTTTCATTGCACATTATAATTAAGGACGCTAGAGTGTACGCAGCTGAATAACTAAAAAACAAAGCGAAGAATTTAAAAAATATCACTGTGCTTATTAATTATTATATATGAGAAAGTAAATCGTTAAAATCATATATATTTTTACCAGGTAAATGAGTTTTTTCCCTGTAGTCAAAAATTCATACATTTTAAAGCCGATTAAGGATTAAAATTAAATTAACTTTGGTTGTACATATTAACAAGGAAGATACCACTTAAATTAAATTATTACAGGTTAAACGAATTAATTTAACAAAAACGAACATTATG
>JAODAC010053710.1:0-53668 GCA_027575185.1 Mimaenictus wilsoni
TACCTTCTTTTCCATAGGTTAGAGTTCGAAAATGCATTGCTCTTATCTTGACCTGAGTTTTCATGTGCGTGGCCTGTATTGTAAATGTGATTTTGTTGTCAAATTCAATACCCAGATATTTAATAATAAATATATTCATTGAAACAAATCTCATATATACGCTTAGGAACTATTTCCATTTACCAATATGAATACTTTAGGCAACCCAATATAAAAAAGGAGCATATAAGGTCAGGAAAAAAGGTCTATAACAATAGCTATAATTTAGGCAACCCAATATGCAACTTGAACAGTTATGAAAGGCAATAAATATACTTGTCAACGTTTTAAGTCACAAATGTTGATCACAATGTAATGTATTAATATACTTCATCATCAGATTTTGTTTTCGTGGACTTGATTTAATTTATGTATTATTTAACAAAAAGTTCAATTCTTAATAATTTTAAAAATCTAGCGGAATATATGTTTAGAAGATACTTTCCCATAATAATAGCTATATCATTTAGGAAACCCAATACAGAAAATAGTTAATTTACTTCCTTGTAATGAATTATCAAAAAATATTCGATTTTTAGCCAATCATTTGTATAAAATCATAAGTTTACATGAATCACAAATGTTCAGAAATTATCTATATTTCACGCATTGCATGTAGATTTATCCTCCTACGATTACGTTCGTCGTGTGTCCGATGATCTCAATCGTTACAAACTCTCAGGTATGGTAATGTTTTCTTTTTTTACACTGCCATCTCGCATGTGTTCTATATCTATATTCACAACATTTATGTATGTGTTCGCATGTTGTCTTTCCCTGAATCTTCCGTTATACACTATGCTGCAAAATTTGGGGTTTTCCTACACTGGCATAGACCTCATCGAAATGGACGAGTTCGAAGAGGATTTTTTTGGCAATCGCCTGCACAATTTCTCCTCCTTTTCATCCACGCTGCCGAAAACGTACAAGACTCTGAGCGCCTTTGATCGAGCCTACGACACGTTCAAATCGTATCGGTCGCCTTTCGAAAGTAAGTTACGAGGTGGATGTGGTGATCGCGTATCAAGAGGACATTGATATACAACACAACCATCAAACTTAATTTATATTAACTTACACTTTACAATTATTATGCTAGATCGAACATGTTTCATTCGAGATCTCTTTGACGATATTGACTTTTTCGGCAATCCGATTGTCAGCTATCCTCCAAGACGTTCTAGTTTTCGTAAGGAGAGTAAGTTTCAATGAAGTACATTTTATTAATGATCTCAATTATTCTTGGACCTTGTGCTTCTTAAAGATTTTCTTAATTTTCGTAAGTTTTCTCTGCTTTTCTCGGCATATACTATTAATGTTGGCTGTAATTATTCAGCTTGTCACCATGATATTTTTCCCGATTTTCTCGAATATGGTTAACTATAAAATTGCTGGCTTAACACATTTAGTAAAACCATAGTTTTAATTAAATTACTCTTATTTAATTTTCAAGTCCACTAGCATTACTTTTCTCATTTAAAGTTCTAGCGAATTAAACATGTTTCTCAAGTACTTAATTTTTTACTTGCTAATAATTTTGAATCAGTATCGCGTATTTAAATCATTTTTGACATGCTACCGAATTGATAAACATCTTAAAGGCAGGAGAGACCACTAAGAGGCATATGATCTATTGACGCAGGGTGATCCACGCCTCTAAAGCCCCGTGCGTGCGTCACCGCCCTTGGAAGTAGAGTTCACGTCTACATTTACATATACACTGAATAGTCAGGCTAATTCCGTTAATTTCGGCAAGTTCCACAATATCTGAAACAGAAATCAAAGGGCAAGACATGCGCTAGACGCATGAGAACCGGATTTGCTTGAACTAGCTTATATTATACCTAAATAGGGCCACACTTTTTTCGGAGGAATCAGAGACATCAAGAAATGCTCGTTCTGGATGATCTTCATATCTAAAAAGCAACCAACTGAAGGAATAGATGCTCTCAGAGTAATCAAAACATCTAAAAATGCTCGTGCTGAATTATTTTATTCCTAAAACCCTGCGATAAGTTCCTCAATGACTGAACCAAGTAATTGAAACACATGCCTCCTTGGAAGATTACTGAACACGTGAATTATGGTGACATTTTTTTCCAATTAATCCTGGGCGGTCAACGTCACTAGCACCAACTAGCGACCAACTTTGATCTATTGCGCATGAACCAATACTATAGGTCAATAACGGAGATCACCTTAGAAACGGTTAGAATCTCCTTGACCGACTTCCCTTTGAATTCAGCCAGATTTAGCTGCTCGCTGCCCAGCAAAGAAAGTCTTTCCGGTGCTAGGGATGCACAAGTGCAGAGTAGGTGCTCGGTTATTTCCACCTCCGACTTACATAATCTGCAGCTTGTGAGGTCGCCTTTGCCAATATTGACTGGGTGGTACAAGACCTCGGCATGACCTGTCGGTAGGCTAACAAGTAGCCTAATATCGCTTTTCCTTCAGCTTTATAATTTCTTGGGCTCTATTGATTGTGTGATACATCTAGCAGCCTTCTTCTTTGTCCCTCCAGGCGGTCTCGTGACTAGCACGATGCCAATTCTTGATCCATTCCTTCACTGTGGACCTTGATAATCCACAGGTTGGTTCAGGGCCATGGATGGTGGTGCAATACTTTGGTGCGCAGGCACCCGCCGTATTGTGAGTTTATTGCCTCGCCCCAATTTCTTGAGAACATTTTTGCAGTTCCAAGTTACCCTTGACTGCTCATCACGAAGAGCCGTTAGAGCCGTTGGTGACATTACATTATCACGAAAACTGAAAGGCCCGAAGAAATTTTTCTATGCTATATGCTATAAAAAGTTTGGAAACCTCTGCCATATAGAAAGGATTATGTGCCTTCATGGCGTTATTGGTAACGCGCCGCGCCAGAAATGCAGAGTTAGCTGGCACATATCCAGTCGGAGGTCTTTTCTTTCAATTAATTCCCTACCAATAATTATGTCATCTTTATATGCATGCCAAGGGTAGCTACCGTACCGTTATTCAAAATAACACAAATATCTTAAAACATAGCTCGCAGGTCCACTATCAAATGTCAATACTAGGTACCAAAAACTATTGTTATTCATGGCAATGCAACTTAAATTATATAGATATTGGTGAATGAATTATGACGAATGTATGTTTTACGAGTTGATTACAAAAAATGTTATGATGGCCAGGTCGTCGGCAAATAATGCTATTTCAGTGTTTTGTAAGGTGGGTGTGTCAGAGGTGTAAATGTTGAAAAGGGCCGGTTTCGCTTTGCAGCATCGTCAGGTACAGATGTAACAGAAACGTATATGCCATACTTCATTCACCAACATCTAATATCATGTTTTACCCACGACGGCCGAATCATTCGATTATGCTAAATTATATACTTCTGCAGGCTTCTTACATAATTTATTCCAACATTTTTCCATAAATAATACCCTTTTGGATAATTTTAGGAACTGCTAAATTAAGATAGGTATGGCTATAAATTAGGTAATAAAGAGCTATGGATCGCTGATCATACCATCCTTATATCTTATATACATTACATTTTCGTTATGACTATATTAATACGATTTTCTCGCGCCCGCCGCTTAATTTACATTTTTACAAACATAACATCGATACAAACCCAATGTTATTATTAATAATTTTACGTGTAACCAACATTGATTGTTTTTGGCCATGCGCCATCTGCAGATAGCCCCGACTTGTTTAAGGACGATCCTTTCAAGGATTACGCGAGTAGCTATAGCAGTTACAGCAGCTACAGTAAACCCCCGAAGGGATTATCACGTGAACGCTCCACCTCCAGGGAGCGTTCTCGCGAACGCTCGCCATCTCTACGACGCACATCTTGTAAGTTCTCTAGACTAGTCAACCTTCAAAAAAGATCAAACTGCGATTATCTCCTCCATAAACAATGACTCAACATTTTATCAACCGTTTTCCTTTTCCTTCCTCCCAGCCCACGTGGAGTTGCTCTCTCATGTTACTAATATGATGAAACGACCTGCCGGCGTGCTTCTAGAACAGATTTGCATGCAAGTTTGTCGCCTGGCATCGCTCATTTGGATGGCCAGTGCGGACTGGCCGACAAATTAGTTGCACCTTTGATTCGTGCATTGTCCGCACACGCAGTCAGTCCGCTCACTTGCACGTGCGAGGGTTTATTTCGCATTTTGTTTCTGCTGCATTTTGTGCATTGTGTTGTTATTGTCGTGTTAACTTTTACATTTTGCCGCTGTTTGCTTTGTTTTATCTGGTGTGACATTTGCTTTGCTCTAGTGGGTAGCACGGGCACGGCTTCCTCAATGGATGCGCTCTGGGATTTGCACCCTCGCCGGCTGAGCGAGGCCGGACTCAGCAGATATTCAGGTATTGTAATAATCACGCCAGGTTCTTCAACAGTTTGCATGTTTCACATTTTGCTTTGTATAAATATATGGATATGGATATTATCACAAATTTCCATTTTGTTCTGGAAAGTTTTAAGATTTGAACGATTTGTTAATAAGTTAAAACACCTTGTGAGTTAAGATAATTTGATATAAATAACAATATAATAGGGTTAATCGATTACAATATATTGGATTTACAAAATGTGCCTTAGATTTTAAGATTACAGAAAGATTTATTTTAGATAACAGCGCCGTATTGACGGAGGACACGAATAGCTTCATCATTGGTCAACGTGTGTTCGTGGGTGGTACTAAACCTGGACAGATTGCTTACATTGGCGAAACGCAATTTGCCCCTGGGGAATGGGCGGGCATTGTCTTGGATCAACCAATCGGTAATAATTCAATCAGGGAACTGTAACTTGGTAGCCACGTCTTTGTAGGATATTCAAAACCCCTCTTGGAAGGAATCCTTACTTCTCTATTTCTTTTTAGGTAAACAAGATCTGTCCTTTTGTCTTTGATTCTTGTTTGTCCTTTGTTTCCCCCTCTAGATGGAAAAGATTCCATTGTATAAGGTCCTTTGCTCTTGTTGAATAATGAAGTTAAGGAACTTCTTTTTGCGTTTTCCCACAGTACTCTGTTTTATGCGAAATAATCCTTATAGTTATATAATTCTGAATCTCACTCCGC
Organism: Mimaenictus wilsoni; assembly: GCA_027575185.1. Taxonomy (NCBI): domain Eukaryota; kingdom Metazoa; phylum Arthropoda; class Insecta; order Coleoptera; family Staphylinidae; genus Mimaenictus; species Mimaenictus wilsoni. The sequence goes on from JAODAC010053710.1 coordinate 5,121, forward strand.
TGGTCAATCATTTAAAATAGTTTTAGCCCCTCCTCTTTTGTACATTCCCATTTATTATTTATTAAGACCTCTAACATTTTCACTTCCCTTCCCTATATCAGGATATGTCATTGCCAGAGGTCTGTAGCATTTGACCCGCGGATCACAGTTTGACACAATTAGTAATTTAAAATAACCCGCCTAATATTAGATGCCTCATGTGTATTACCTTTGCTACGATAACATATAACTGACCCAAATTCAGGTTGGCATGTCCATAACATCCTAAGAGTTGTTGTTAAATAGTTAAACCAATGCCAACCACATGGCATACAAGTACAACAACCTGAGGTTGTTTGGGACCCACATTCAAAAAGGTTGTCGACTGCTGAAACCTGTCATAACTTTTTGAATGTAACTTCTCTGAGTTCCTCTTCTTAACATATTGTTTTTGTATCTGCTAGCAGAATTCTGTGTTTGTCTCTAACAATTAGTAATCTCTGTACGTAAGTAGTTCACTTATTTTGAATTTAACTCCACTGGCCCTTAATTTAAATTAATAGTGAGTGATTTATGATCACGCTGGATTTTTTTACAAAGCCGCTCATGGTGCCGCGTCCCTGACGTGGACGTCCTCTTTGCGCTCAATCCACGTCTCTAATCCATAAATGGGTGGGGTGGACCCCTGGCGCTTCGCAGGCCACACAATTATGATCGGCGGGTCGCAGGTTGCTAAACCCTGATTTAAATAAACTCAACTTAGATATGGATCTCAGTGCCTTTATTCTATTGCGTCAATAAATACCCCCCTCATAAACTACACCTTCATCATAAAGACGTGGCTACAAGTTGGTTACACCCCAAAATCGACAAAAATCCTTATAGCCAAGTTTTATAGGTAAAAATGACGGCTCAGTTGGAGGTATACGCTACTTCCAATGCGAAGCAAAGCGTGGCGTCTTCAGTCGCCTTGGCCGACTAACACGTTACCCCCTCGGCTCGGATGTATCCGCCGGAGGCGACTCCTCCTACGGGGCGGCAAGCCCATCCCCCACCAACGGCATGCGCAAAACGCAAATCTCGCCCACCACCAGCACCCGCTCTGCTCTAAGTGCGTCCCTCGTAGATTTACAACAACCAACGTCTACTAAACATCAAACTTGCAGGCATCTCCAACTCAAGCTTAGCATCAGCACACGTCGATTTCAAGCTGGGCGATCGTGTCATCATCAAATCCAGCCAGGGTTCCAAAGTGGGCACGTTGAGATATATGGGATTCACAAGTTTCGCGAATGGCGAATGGTGTGGCGTCGAACTGGATGAACCCAGGGGCAAGAATGACGGATCTGTGGCCGGGGAAAGGTTCTTAGACTTCATCCAAGTCAATGTAGACAACTTTTACATGGACGATTTTTAGGTATTTCGATTGTCGACCAAATTATGGCCTGTTTGCTCCCGTGAGCAAAGTTAGTCGCTCTCCATCCAATCGTAGACCAAGCAACTGCGTTGTTCATTCGACCAGTATGCGCCGGTCCAACTCAAAAGAGTCCCTTCTTTCGATGACGTCTTCATTGGCTTCGGCAACTGCCCCTACGCAGGCGGCACGAAGGGTAAGGCTGGGTGTGACGTCGCTAACTCCCAAGGTGGGTTGTTGTTAGATAATTAAATCAACGCCAACTTCGAATAAATGGCTGGTAAACACAACAAACAACAACCAAACCTCTTAAAAACTAATTAGTAACAATAATAACTTTGTTAATGATCGTTATTATTATTTTTATTTACATCCACTGATTTTACTATCAACTAAACTATTTTTTATATGTTTTAGATGTTTTTTATGTCTTGTGGAGTTTTTATTTGTTGTGTTTGTTTTAAAAATTTCCAGTTTTTATGTTATTTTTAATTTATTAATATTTTTATTTTTATTTGATAATACTAATAATAAGTTTTGTGTAATGCTTTAATTAAATATAGAAATCAGCAACACCGCCGAAAACCACCTCGACACCGCTTCCGTCGAGGACTGCTCTGCAGGTAACCTACTCGTACTAAATTGACAGCTGCTGAACGACATGCTGTTTACTGCTATTCATCGCTGGATGGCGCTAATTTTGCTTTGTTAAATAGTTTAAAGTTGAAACATTTGCACCAAAACACTCGAAAATCAGAAAATGTTTTTTTTTATTCGAAGCACTCAATGTTTATTTATTATTAATAATGATATAGTTTGCTTTTGTTGTTCAATTGTTAAAATTTGATGGAAAGCTAACCTAGTTTTAAGTAAAGCATCTACATTGTTTGTAGTTATTGTACTGTTGATTTATAATTTATTAACGTAGTTGTCGTTTGTTTTTGCTACTGATTTTTATCTGAATGAATATTTTTATTGTACTTTGACGATTCGCCTATAATTTACAAAGAAAATCTAAACTATTTTTACTTGTGTGTGTTTATTTTATTTTTGTTTGCTTTAATTAAGGTGACCAACTTATTTTTATTCAAAATACGTACATGTATATTTTATGATATGACCTTAGTCCTAAGAGGAATCCCCTTGGCCGATACTTTAATCTTCAAAAGGCGAAGAAAAATGTACACAAATTAATACAAAATGCCCAAATTGAATACTTTCGGAGTACATTTAAAAGTACGGAGTACGTTTAAGAAGTTCAATTCATGACAAAAAAAAGTGTAGTAGTGTTTAACCATACAAGGATGGAACAAGTGCATAGCAATGACAGCAAGTGCACCAATAGACGCTTTCACTCGAGTATCGTTCGGTACTTTTTCATAGATTTTTGAAAATGGTTGTTCCAGAGGCTTCTTTATGTATACATCTTACGAAAAAGAGGCCGTGTCGACTGAAACAAAAATATATTCGTTGAAACATTTTATTAGTTGCTAGTTTAATAAAGCTCCTCACGATTTCGTTGCACGCTTACTCCCCAATGTCTTCTTAATGCATACATATTAATTGTAGGGAAACATGCCGATGAAAACAAAAGAATATGCGTTAATGCATTTCATTAGTAGCTTCTACGAACGTGCTGCAATACATAGAGGAAATATTTAAATGATTACATTTGGTCACCTTACTTTAATCTTCTATTTCATAAAGTCCTTTTTGTTAATAGTTTGTTTCTTTGCTTCCTGTCTTTGATCTTGAGTGTTCACCTACGCACATTTCCAATTTCGTTCTAATTAAAACAATCCTATGTAGGAGGATAATCATAAAGTTCAACGTCGCTTAGTATATTATTAAATTAGCGAATGTTGTCATTTCCATGTTTCTCGTCAAACTTTATTCCGCCTTGAATTTTTGTGCTATAACTTATAAGTTAATTTGAAAAACCAAAGAAATTGTAGGTTATATTTCTTCAATTGTAGGTTATATTTCTTTATCTGCATGTTATGCTTCTGCAACCTTGATTTAACAGCTTACAATATAGCAAATAGATCCAATAACACACCGCGACAAATTTTTAATTGTTGTTTAAGAAAAAGCTGTTGGTGTTTAATATTTCATAAACTAATGCTTGATATGTACAACAATCAAAATGGTTTACCAACCTCCAACCATAAAAATATTCATTGGACTCTTAACAGAACATTATGGCCTAACGAAAAGGAGTCCAATGGACTATGTCACGAGGATGCAGAGACGTCCGAGGTTTCCTTGGCAAGGATTTCCTGCTAGATGTTTTAGGCAATTAGGGCAGAACGATAGATCAATGTAGTCGCAGTTCACAAGGGGCTTGCACCCTCATTGACCCCCTATAACACCCAACGGTCAAAATTTAACTACATTTTTTTTCTTTTTTTACTTCTTGAATAAAGGTTTATCATCATTTATGATATTAACATGCTGAAAACCAACATGACAAAGAAATAACCAGCAGTTTCTGAGATATTTATCTTTTTTTTTGTGAGAAAATCGTGGCAATTCGCGCCATGTAACAATTCCCAACTGCCATGATATACTTTCTAACACAGATATATCAAAAACTATCGCCAATTAGTGTGATATTCGTGTTCAGTACATCAATAACATTGGATTGCTACTTTTATCATAGAAATAAAAATGAAATGTGTTGCCCCGTGCAATCATAAAATATAACTTCGCATAGTATTTGATTAAATTACCTAATGCCAACATTTCCAAGTCTCTCATACATACTTTATTTATTTCGCCTTGAACTTTCATTCAAGTTGAAATTTAGTTTGAAATTCCAAAGAAAGTATGGGTTATAATTGCAGGTTATAATTATTTTATTAGAGGATTTATATTAGAGATTTATTTTATTATCTACAATTGTAGGTTATATTTCTTCAACCTTGATTTTAATTTATTCTAACAACTAATAACATAGCAATTAGATCCTTATTGTGTGTCGGCAAGTCAATGTATTTAGATTAAAACAATTATCTTTCACCTTGAATGTGAATTATTCGAGTAAGTTAAGTGCAAATGTTTCAACTACTGTTGTCAATGTAGCGGGAAATAGTATTTGTTTATTTAGAGCGCAATTGATATGTTTCTAGGATGTCTTGAAAGAAAAACAACAGCATATTGAGCACCTTCTCAAAGAGCGTGATCTGGAGCGTGTGGAATTCACAAAGGCGGCGAGTTTGGCAGACGAGGCCGAACAGAAATATGTTTCATTGCAGAAAGAATTCGAGAATGTAAACTAGCCTCTTTACATGCTTTAAATGTTTTACTTAACCTATAAACTTTTAGTATCGATTGGATAGTGATCAAACTTTTAAGGAATATGTGGCGAAATTGACACAGTCTGAAGTTGATAAGAAAGATCTTCTTGGACAATTGGATGAGGAGCGCGGGAAAAATGAAGATTGGCAGTTTAAGTTTGAAGAAGCGGCCATTACAAGAGCCGATGCTGAGGTAACCTATAAATTTTAAGTTTCATTATCAGTTATCTAGAATTTTATTAAATTATTACATTGATTTTTTATTATATTACAGCACCGAATCAATATTCAAAGAGTAAGAGTTTATTTTGGGTTTATTTTATGTTTTTTCTATGTTGTTTTTTGGTTTTGTTTGTATTTGCTGTGTATATAGTCAGCTTTCAGTATTTTAAAGAACTAAACTTATAATTGTTCGTTCTTTTAGAGCACAAATGAAGAGCACGTTGCCAAAATTGCCGAGATGGAAGTACAAATGTCCCAATTTCGTGCTGAGAATGAGGTGAATACTACCAACCTATCACAGGCGAATGAAAATATTAATCAATTGAAGGAACTGATCGAAGCCATGAAAGTTGAGCTGGAACATGCGAATGAAAAGAGGACTAGTTTGGAAAGTGAAGAGACAAAATCAATTGGTAAGTTTATCCTTACTTATAATTTAACTTACTTTAACCTTAACATAGCCTTAAAACATGTTCAATTTAACTCTAACCTAAGCAAATTTTAACATTATCAAAAGTTGAATTTAAGGTGGGAACCGCATTTATCGTGTAAACAAAGCGATTTTTTAAAATAATTTTAAGAGGACCCGGACCTCGCGGACTGTACAAACTAAAATGCGAATTTTAAACTTTTTAAAAATATTTTCTGATCTATATACCATAGAATGTCTAATCTTATAGGACTCAATTCTTCATTAAATATAGTTTGTTTTGATATACATATTTACGCGTAAAGGTTGGGTAATTATTGAGAAACGTATCGTATAAAAATCGTCTTTTCTAACAATTGGCGAGTTTTATGTCATTTTATTTATTTTCTTTTTTTTCACATTTCCCATATTTCGAAGATTGTAAATCATGCACCAACTGATTTGCCTTAATAATGGCTCATTTTTAGACAATTAAATAATGTAAAATATGTAGAATACGTTAATTGTTTTTAAGAAATGTATTATTTATTTATTTTATATATTTTCCCGCTATCGATCTTGCGAACTTTCTGCCTTTAAGAAATATATTTTTTCACATTTTAGAATGTTGATTTAGAATGTTGATGCGAAAAATAAACTTTAAATTTAAAACTATAAAAAGCATGCAATTCATCATTTTCTTGAAAATACTCATATAAAAGCTAGTTTTGTAAACGGTATAAAAACTGTTGGGCTTTTCGTATCCGATCAAAATTAAAGACGCTACAGGCCAAATCTCGATTTAATGTGAAAAAAAATGTTGTGAATTATGAATTATGCATTTAATTGTAAAAAATCAAATTGTTTTGTTGAGAGTTCTTACTGAACTGAATTAATGGTTAACAAAACCCAAATTGAGGGACAGTTTAAGAAACTTGAGCATTGGTTACAAGAGACTAAGATTACATTTGCGAATATTGAAGTAACTTCAAATTTAACATTGAAACAACAAATTGCTGAGCTCAGTAAAACCTCAAAAAGGCACAATATTAAACAAAAATTTGTCATCTAACCATATATTTAAAATTAACCTAATCTAACTAGACTTTAATTGGAAATCCAAATCTTTCCAATTTGCTTGACCATTTCTTTAACGTTTTATAGAACTTGTACAAAATTTACAATCAAAACTGGAAGAAGCAAATACCACATTGAAACAACAACAAGAAATGTCTCACAAACAAATGGATGATCTTAACAAGCAATTGACACGCATGAAGTCCGAACACGAAGTCGACTCATTCAAGCAGAATCAAGAAATTGAAGAACTCCGTGCCAAATATACAACTGACATTAACGTAAAGAATGATGAGCTTAAAGTGCTGGCAGTTAATCTGGAAGAAACCAAATCCCAGTTTGAAAACTACAAAAAAGAGCTGGATAAACTCAAGTTTGATTCCGAAGGTGTTGAACAAAATTTACGCAAGGATTTGGACAAACTCAAGATGGATATAAGCGGAAAAGTACTCGAACTTGAAAACCTTCACGAGTCTAACAAAACTCAATCAGGAGACATTAAGAAACTCGAAGAGGAATTAGCTCAAACGCAGAAAGCTCTGGAAACTCAAATTAGAGAAACTGAAAGCGTCAACATGGAGGAAGAGAAATCTATGATTGAAGTGGAGAAACTCAAAAAATTGTTACAAGAATCCAAGGAGCAGACTGAAAAACTTAGGGTTGAGATGGAACAGAAAATTGAAGAAGAACGGAAGGAAATTGATGATTCGAATTTGAAAATTAACGAAATGTCACAGGTTATGAACTTGTTAAAGGCGGAAATTGCAAGTAAAGTTGAAGAAACAAAAGATTTGCAATCGAAGTATCAAAGAACTGAAGAGGAGTTGGCGAAAACTTGTCAAAAGTTAGAAAAAGAAAAGACGGAGCATGGTGAAGTTCAAAATAAACTCACAACCGAGTTGCAACATTTGGATGAAGTTAAGGTTAAAGATTCTCAGTTGGGATTGCAATTAGGTGATTCGCAGAGAACTGTTCAGCAATTGGAGGAGAAATTAGCTGAGGCAGCTATTGTAAAAACAAAACTTGCGGCTGAAATTGAACAGCTATTAGGTGCTAGCGGCGAGGAGAGTTCGAAGTTGGAGATTCTCAACAAAGAATTACGCGATAAACAAGCTGAATTTGAGATTAATAAAACCCAACATGAGAGTAAGGTTAAGGAACTTGAGCATTCATTGCAAGAGGTTAGGATTAACTTGGTGAATATCGAAGAAAAGTCAAAACTAGAGAAAGAAGACTTTGAAAAATCGAATTTAATGTTGAAACAACAAATTGCTGAACTCTGTGAATCCTCAGGGAAGTCACAAGAAAGTTTAAACAAAACTTTGGTTGATTTACGAAATGAATTAAAGAATATTAAGCAAGAGGTTGTAGAGAAAGAAGGAGCTATTGATCAACTAAAGAATGAATTAACTCAGGAACAACATAGTAAGACAAGTTTAGAGCAAAATGTAAGTGAAAATGTTAAAACTATGCATGAAATGCAAGCCAAATTTGAGGAAGCTGTGAAACAAATTGCTACTTTGAAGGAAGAGGTTATATTGACTGAGGATAAATTTAACCTCGCAAATAAGGATTTGCAAACTCGTGCCTCCGAGAATGAAGATGCTGTTTCTAACCTGAAAGAAGTTCATGATGAACAGGTGAGGACTTTGGAAGCTACTATTCTAGAGAAAGATGCTACGGTCAAAGAATTGTTGGCAAATATTGAAGAGATTGAGAAGCAGAACAGTCAGAAAGATGCGAACGCAACCGAAAAAGATTTAGAACTACAGGCTTTGAAAGACACTCACTTTGACGTTAAGAAACACTCTGAAGAATTGCGCTTAGACTGTGAAAACAACAAACAACAATTGTTGAATTCCCAAACAGAAATTACGAAATTAAATGAAAAATTACACGAGTTGGGTGTGAAGATTTCAGAAAAAGAACACGAATTGCAAGAAGCGCACAAAGGAGAAGCTGTTATTCTCGAAAAGAATAATAAAATAACCTCACTAGAGTACAACCTTATGGAGGTTAATAAAACTGTTGAATCATTAAGTGCACAACTTGATGCTGGTAAAGTCAAGGAGGTCAAACTTCAATCAGATTTGGAGGTTAAAATCAAAGAGTTCGAAAATCTACAATCGGAAGTTATGTCAAAGGCGGAGGTGTCTAATGATGTGCAACAACAATTGAAGGTTAAGAATGATGAGGTTATAAAGCTGCAAAGTGAAGTTAAGTCAGTTAATGATGAGAAACATAAGAGTGATGTTGTGATAACGGAATTGAGGGAAAAGTTGGGGAAAATGGTAGATAGTCAAACGCATGCAAAGCAGGAAATGGATGTCTTAACACAGAAAGTTCATAATTTGAGTGTCTCTCAAGGATTGTTTAAACTTCTCCGAGTTACGGAAGAGCACAAACAACAATTGTTGAAGAGTAAAGCAATTATGGAGGTTGAGGCGTTGCAAGAAATTGTTACGAATCTTCCAGTGCAGATTATCAATGATAATAAAGAGAAAGTTATGCACTTGGAACAAATGATTAATACTAACAATGAAACACTGCAGAAAGCTAATGAGAAGGTTAGGCAACAACAGAATGATATTATCCTGCTGCAGCAGGAATTATTGAAGGTTAAAATGGAGGCGGATAAGAAAATTACTACTGTTCGAGTGTCAGATGAAGCTGTAAGTGTCAATTTTTTTTATAATTATAATAATTTAATGGGAATATACACCTAGCAGGAAAACTAGTAATCTTTGAAAATTTTTAAGAAAAATTATTTGCTATATCGGATCTGTTTTTCTTAGACACTTTCAAGCATATTTTAAATATTTTATTTAAAAAAATGAAGGAGTATAGTAAAAACTCTTTATTCGCGAATAATTGTTTCATAAATGTGCCGCGAAAACAGAAGCCGTGGATATGGAATGGTAATTTATATGGGATTATAGGGGATACGTTCCTAGGTGACAAAAACAAATATACAAAAAAATCAATTTTATTAAAGTTGGAACATTTTGAATAATTATCTTAAGGCTTATGGCAATGGTCTGAAGAAATTGGTACTTTTCTCTTGCTTGGAAGTTTTTAAAAGATTCATCAATTTAGACTGATTCGCAAAAGTCGCATTGGCAATTTGCCTCTTAAAATAGGACGTCGCTCCATTGTCGGACCAATCTCGTTCATAAAAAAACGCAAAGCTTATTTGCCATTCTTAAACCTTCACTAAGATTTTTCAAACTAAATGACACGATTCAATTGCTGGTTGAAGCCTCTTCTTCAATGAGCTGTGAATTTAACATTTCCTCCAAGTCGGTTTCTGTTTGAACCCATCACGTCCTACTCCATTTCGGCTCTGTTTGCAGTCAAAGTTTGAACTTGCACAGATTATTCGTCATTTTCCGCAGTCGGAGCAGGCCACAGTTTTTTCCAGCCTGACTTCAATGTGTCTGGCTTCTGTTCTTCCAATGATCCTTTTATTTTACTTCGCCTAATGTAAAAGAGTCCATAACGTGAAGTAAAACGAAGGAAAGTAAAATTTCACTTTTATATTTGGATGCAAAGTCTCAAGTTTGCGAGGAAGACCTAGTGTATTGTCCAAAACTGGTAGTGCTTTAAAGTCTAAATTCCGTTTTTTTTTAAATAAATTTCAACTTCAGAAACAAAACAGCATTTTTAAAAGGTTGCCCATGTTTTGACTTTTTAAAGCCCGCGGGTTAAACTTTCTGCAACTCTATTCTTTGCTGCCTTAAATCAGGGAGCATACTTGTCACTTTTAGAAATGAATGATTTGTTTGGCACTCTCTTCCAAAACTGTGTAGTTTCGTCATATATTATATACTTGTTCTGGTTTGTATCCTCCATCAGTTCCTAGGTTTGCAAATTCTGCTCGATATCGTTCTCCTGCAAAAGTATCTGCAGATGCTGTTTCTCCAACGATTGTAACGTTATGCAAAGATACCTTTATCACCTTTAAAATTTTGAACCAACCTTAGTTTGAACCAACCATAAAATTGAAAAATTTATTTTTTGAATCATGTTAGGTAAATATTCCCACTTAGTAGTTTTGTATTCACGTTGCATAGCTTTAACTACTTTTTAACAATTTTTAGATTTTTTTACTAATTGCATGTGTTTTTGCTTCTTTTTTGTTTTGCTTCATTTCTTTATGAAGATAAACAACAATAACAGCAAGTCAAATACGAATGATTACAAGCAGCTACTGGAGGAAAAATTGGAAGCGGAAACCCAGGTTGAATTCCTGCATGCCATTATCGCTGATATGCAGAAGAAGAACGACGATCAAAAGGCACGCATTGAGATTTTGGAAAGTGGCTACAGTCCTGCTGCTGCTGATGAATTGAAATTGTAAGTCACGAAAATTATTCATGGATCGTTTTAATGGTTTTTATTTGTTTAGGATTGGGATCATTGATAAGACAGTAACACCGCGTATGTACTGCGATATTTGTGAAGAGTTTGATCTGCACGAGACGGAGGATTGCCCGACGCAGGCGGATGATGATATGCCACCCCCACCGCCACCTGATGGTAAGAAGAAGGAGCCGAAACCGCCGAGGCCTTATTGTGAAATTTGCGAAGGTTGGTTCAAGGTTTTATTTTGATAGTAGCTGAGGTGTAATACGTTTTTCTTGTTATAGCATTCGGCCATGATACGGATGATTGCACTGAGGACGAAACCTATTAACAACGATGGAGATTAGTTCAATTTGTCAGGATGAATACTTTATTATTTGTTATTGTTATTCGTATATTATTAATTTATTGTCGATGCGCTCCGGTTTTTCGGAGTTATAAATAACTTTTTAGAAAAAGCTTTCGTTTGTTGCATTTATTTTCCTTAAAAATTCTACAAATTCTCTTATTTATTTTAATTATTAGTATCAGTTTTTTTTGTGGTTATCAGAATATACGAACAATAAAAGCTCTTTATTTCCGCTTCATTCATTCGCGTTTTCACTATTCGCATATTAAAAAAGATTAAAATTCCACCCAGTTCGTATACTCACGAATAAAAGTTTCTATATTCGCGGATCTAATAACTACATAAAAGGCTTCCAATGGCAACCCAACGGTTTCTGTATAAAGAACGAATAAAGAGCTTTTACTGTATATGTTATCTATGTTTCTGCAGGTTACGACTATTATATTGTGATAAATATTTCTTAATGGTCCTTGATCACTTGATCAAGGGGAACCCAAATTAATAGCTTTAAGAAAAGGATAAAAAATAATTTAACATTTAATATCTAGTATAATTTAAAATTTATTTTAAAATACAAATTCATATTTTGGGGTCAGAAGAATATATAAAAGAGTTGTGATAAGTTATTTTAAGTGGAATAAATGCAATGAGTGAATTTTTTATACAGTGATTTCCGTGATATCTGGAAAGTAATAGTAGTAGATCACCTTTATTTTGGCATATAACTGTACCCTTACAAAATCCTTCGTCAGTAACCTTTTACCTTACATTAAAAAACTCAACAACAATTTAAAAATAATATTTACAAAACAAATAAATAAAAAAATATTTAAAAAAATAATAACAATACACATGCGGTATACCGATCCACTCTATTATGTCATCCCTCTCCTCCGCTTCCATTTTTCTTGCACAATTCGCCTCACTATTGTCACACTCTCCCCTCCCTCTCCCAACCACTCTCTTACATTCCCACCCGCACATCCCGAACCATTCAACACCCCCTCACATACAGCCAGATGATTCCAAGAATCAACACCGATCCTACACCACACACACCTCATGTACTCATGCCCCATCCATACCTTTCTGCCCTGCTCTTCAGTTCCACATCTTGCTCTGGCCATAATCCTTTTCTCTTCTGCTGTCAAGTTCTTTTTATCAATATAGGCGGGTCTCCGTGCTATTGTTTGGATTAGGCCGATTATGGAAAGTAATGGGACCAATATTATATCATACCAAAATGGAGAGATGGCAACGGCTTTTTTGGGGCGAGTCGGTCGCCATATATGTCGACGCCCATGACTTCATATAAAAACTGCGATATTCAGGACAATTTACATTACTTAAGTCACGTAAATCAACGATCTTAGAAACTTTTTGGGTATAGATGTCGTCGTTCGTGATATTACCTTATCAAGAAAATACCGAAAACGGATTGCAGAATTTTAGCTATAAATTATACATGGTAATTTATGTAGACGAGAATGAGGGAAACGGTAGAAATAAAGCAATAAGAACATCTGCGACTCTTGTTGAAGATAAATTATTGAAAAAAGTGAACACAATATTAACTATGAGAAACAGGGTTTCCCAAATAATAGCTTATGAGGACGATGTATCAATTATCGCAAAGAATAGAAAGAAACTGGAAGAAAATAACGATAGAAAGTGAAAAATTGGCTTGAAAATTGACCAGAATAAAACTAACAATAAGATAATGACAGTAGGAGTAAACACTAAAAAGAATAAGAAATAGTAATAAATAATGGAAAATATGTTGTATCAAAAAATAAATAAAAATGAAATCGTGGAAAAATGTATAAGATCAACATAGCATACTTCGCCAATAAAAGACCTCTGCAAAACGGTAGGCTAAAGAAGGAGACAGGAACAATCATATACCGAACAACAATGATTAATTATAAGTCGCAGACAGAAGGAATTAACTGAAAAAGAAAGAAATATATTAACAGTAATTTTAGGACCAGTAAAACAAGAAGATGGTAAAAGCCATTTGATGAGGCAAGAATCTCCAAAATAAAGAAACATAATGAAGTGGCTGGGCCATGTTTGGAGGAGACAAGGCACAGAAGTAATTAAATAGATAATGGAATGACTCCCAGGTAGTAAATGAAAAAAGGAAAACCTATAAATACTGGAAGAATGGAAAAGGAAGGGACCACAATAATTGAGAATTAACCATTGGAAGGAATATGTGACAAACAGAGAAATAATGGTGGAAAACACCATGGTGAGAAATTGATGCACCTACCACTGATGGACTGACTAGCTGATGAACCTATAAACCTCAAAGAGGTGGGTATATCCGAGAGGATACAAGGCCTATATAGTTTATACTACCTTTATTGATTAGTGATTGTGGTATTGTTTAAAAAAATGAAATCTATTTTAAAAAGAACAAACAACAATCTACAATGTTTCTTCTTTTTGTCTAGTGGTGTTGAAGAATGTAAAACTTTTAGGTTATATTATACAATATTGTTGAGTACATTTCATTTAGGTTATGTTTGTATATAAAACAATATAGTTTAACGATACAGTACACATTTTAGGAGAAACCATCAACAATCTAGGATTTTTTTCAAAATACCAAAGATCTAATTGAAGAAATTTTAAAATATTTTATAGGTTATGTTTTTATAACCTATAGTTTGCGGTAATAAGTGGGTTACTGCAATTATTAACAACTAAGTAACTAAACTATTTTGAAATACAATTAGCTCTTCCGAAAGACACATTTCCCTACAAAAATAAAGTAAAAGAAAAGTAAATATTGAGAGCGAAATAATTTAAATAACCTTTACCTGTAAATTTTACTTTCTAAACAAGAAAATTTAAATGGCCTGGCCAACACATCATACATTATCGAAAAAATAATCAGTTTAAAGTTTATAAAATATGTGCAAATACAAAATTTAATCTCACATATCATCAATCATAAAACCCGTCGTGTGTTGCATTAATATGCAGTAAACCCGCGCAAACCTCGCGTGCTTATCTATCTCCAAACCCCAAACGTCTCGCAAATGCAATATTCATGCAATCGCAATCAATTTAAATCATTTAATTATTGATTTTTAAACGCAAATGCCGTAAGAGCGCAATATGCGCACGCGCACGTCAGAAACAAACACCATCCAACTGACAGGCAGTCGAACACACCAAGAAGACTAGCCGAGTTTATCATCTATACCAGGTTTTTTACTTCGCTTTTATCGCCTACGTTCGCGATTTTCCCATGGATTTCTCGACACACTAAGTACAATAAACTATATAAAGTATCAACCGTGAAATGGCAACATAAAAGTTGGTAAAATACTGACCAGTGTGGGTGTTGTGATAAATAACTTCGTGGCTAAATTAAACAATCCGATTGTGGTGCAACGTGCATAGCAGTGGATCGTTTAATTAATATAAAAATGGCTTATTTGAAAGAAAGTGTGGTGCTAATTGCTGTTATTAGTCTTGTAACAAGTGTGGTTAACGGACAGAATGCCATTAATCATGGTGTGCGTTCGCCGAAAATCATAGACAACGAATTAAGTTCTAATAATGATATGGAACAATGTCAGGCTGTTTGTGTAGATATTTTCTTTCTATTACCAGAGGTACGTATATAGTTCTTGTTTGTAAACGCAAACTTTCTTGTATTTTGTAATGATAAATGTTTGTTTAGGATCCAATGTCAATGTCAGCTTGTCAGAGAGGCTGCAGAATGTTCAACATCATTTATCTCAGAGATGATAGGAGTTTGAATACCAGCAAAGATGAGTGTTATTCGTGTAAGTACATTCTAAGTATATACTTAACCTTAGATAACCTAATTAAAAGATATATAAAATATTATTTGCCTAGTGTTAGAGGACATGACATAACCTAATCCTATAATTAGATAACCTATGATATTTTTTGTTTTCTAAATTTGAGGTTAGAAAACAATAATATTTTTGAAATGTATATCGTAATGCAATTGTTAAATTAGTTTAGAATTGTTTATAGATATTTACATATATTTATGAAAACTAACATTTGAAGCTTTGAGAATCAAACATTTGTTATGAGAGAAAACAATTCAAAAAGTATCGATATATTTTCGTGTTGAAATAATTAAAACGCTTTTAAAACGCTACTGTGGCAATCTATTTGCAGCTTTCCAAAGTAGTATTTTAGTATTGCTAGTATTTATTAATTGCCTAAATCTATTGAAGATTTTTTTTACATGAATAAAAATATTCATAGCATAAAGTGGTCAGATTTATATGGCCTCTATGTTTGTTGAATTTTGGCAGATATTTAAAATTGTTATGATGAAACCCTAACGCCCTTCCATCATATTTTCATTTTGAATGACTGTATGGATTCGTATCTTGAGTTATAAAGATGAAGAATAATAGTTGATAGATATTAAATTTGATAATTAATATCAAATTATGTATTACATTTAATTGGCTGATAAAAGGAAACCTTCCACTGCTTTGAACCAGCAAATAATATAGGGAGGGGTCAGTGAGGGAACAAACCTCTTGTAAACTGCGACCAGATTGATCTACTATTCTGCTCCAACTTCCTGACACGAAAGGAGCCCTAGGTTATTTATGAACCGTACATCCTTGGGCGGTAACCCGCCTACTTCCTCGGCTAGTAGGAATCCTTGCCAAGGAGGTTGTTTCTTAAACCTTTCGCTGACTTGCACGAGCAGATTTTAGACTTGGAAGTCTGCGTCCTCGTTACATAGTTTGTATAGTTTACTGAACTCTTTCCCCAACTTTCTCAGACACAATATTCTGTTACCTCTTCCTCCCATAGATGAATCATTCTCTTCCACCCACCAACGCTGAGTCCACAAATGGGTTCTGATCCCATAAGCTTGGTCTTCCCTGGTCTGGAAACCACATGAGGGTGGTACGATTGTTCTTAGCTAGTAGCCTTTTACAGTTTTGGCACTTGGTCGATGATTACAAGGTTGCAAGGCCATTTAAGAGTCTTGTGCACATGGTTTTCCTGCTTGGCATCAGTATTCCAGCAAATATTATAAGTCGTTCAAAATGAAAATGTGATTGGTGTAGTGTGTTCGAGCCGGAAATTCAAATATTTATAAACCTATTATAAATCGTTAATTAATCTTCTTCTTGATATGCCCAAGGTTAACTTTGCTACGAAATATGAATCAAATATCTGTAAACATAGCTCGCAGGTTCACCGGTACAATGTCAATATTTGTTGAATGTATTATGAGTATTGTGATAATGATAGGGAAGTGGAAGGCTTGAAACTTGTCTTATATATAAGCAGATGGCGGAGAAAGCGTCCATTAGAAATACTACCGAATCAGGATCAACTGTGGCGATACCTTGTTTCGATAATTTTACCATTGACCGATTTATGCAGCATCTACATTCACGAAACTTGGATATCGTTGAGTTGAGATATGAAAACTTAAAGTAAAGAATATTTTAGTGATAAATGCTTTATTTTATTATTTGGCGCTATTAATAGTTCTAAGTATTTAAATGGATTAGATAAATAGATGACGCAAGACTTCTTTCGAATGCCATTCGATATTTTAAAGAATCGATATTTTCTGAAATTTTGACACCCCTCCTGGTCACCAATAAATAACACTAACTCATGAATTTGCAATTCTTGGACATGCGTTTTGTATACCCTTGAATCTCCACTTGTAATCTTAGAAGTTTTCACTATTCAGATATGTTTTTAATAAAAATTAGCATACAGTTTTCGAAATATATTTCACTAAATGTGCGATAATATAATACTCAAACCATAACTGTTTGGCAAAGATTATAAAGGTTTATACATTTACCTTTTAAATTTAGTTAGTTTTAAATTTAAACGGTATTTTTGCATACAAATTCTACCCTAAAATACAACATTGAAAACCAGGTAGATAATTTAATTATCTATTAAATGGACCGTGAATAAGCCAACTCGGTTCGGTCGAATTTTTCTCAATTGTGCGCCTAAAATTTAAAAAATGGTGTTTCTAGAAAAATGCTTTGGAAAAAATAAGAATACATTCACACCTTCGCTTTGTGAGCTATAACTTCGTAAATACTGCATCTGTCAATTTGAAATTTGACTATTTCGTTTTTTTTTTGACTCCGCTAAATTATCCTCCAACTTATATCTCAAATTTTATAAGTTCTTTTACATCTTTGACTAAATGAGTTGACAAATTTTTAATATTATTTGAATAGCATGTGGTGATGCATACGCTGAACCCGACCTTAACTCCGCCTGCCGCAAAGGTTGCAAAAACATGCAACGCAAGAAACAAAGCGAACTGGAGGCCGTCATCGTATACATCGAACAAGACGCCCGAAATCTCGACAGTCCGCAGCCGGAGATCGACGAGCTGGAGATGACCTGGTTCATCGAAAACTACGCACCGCGCGAACTGCACTACAACGACGGCCAGCGCGACTACAAGATCCCTGAGAGTATGTATCGCACCCTGCCTATTGAAACCCTTATCGAAGAACTGGCGAATCCTGCTCCGAGTAAATCCAAGGGTGATTGGTTGGACTGCGCTTCACGAAACTCGGGAATTCCTAGATACATGTTGATTAGCTCAATTGTCTGTGCTGTGTTAGTTGCGTTATATTTGAGTATAACAGCCGAGAAAAGTTGCAGCAATACGATGCTCGTCGATGAGGACAACGAGAATAACGAACTGTTCCCGGGGGAAAGCGAAGACTACGATGACGATAAACAAACCGATGAACTGCCTATAAAAATCGCTTTGGAGGAAGACGAGCCAGTGAACATTACTGAAAATGATAACGACGATGATTGTGAATTACTTCTGGGAGTGCAGCATCTTGAAACAGCTCCACAGCAAACGTCGGAAGAAGTGAGATTCTCAGTACCGCCGAAATACAGCGTTGAGAGTGAACGAGTCTAGAATTGTGGTTATGTAAGTGATATTTTATTTTTAACCTATTAGAAAACCTCTTAGACTTGTCAAATGAAATCTCTATTCATTATTATTTGATCTCAAAATTTTACAAATTTAACTAATCTCGCAAAGAAAGATCTTAAAAAATCAAAATTACTTTAAGAGGTATGAAACATGAAATTATGCAATCTGTTTAACACGTTAAAAGTGCACATTGCACTGAATAATACAAGTCTGGGGTGTATAAAAGTATCGACGCTTTCGAGCATCGAAAATATTGATATTTCTTGTCATCGGAAGAATCTTTGACGTATTATTTATTATATGGATCACTAACAATATTTTGCGTAGACGTACGTCACAGTATACGTTTGGTCAATTACAAGACATTTCAGTACCGATCTTGACGCGGTTGTGTGACAATCACGAATTCAAATGTTAAGGAAATTTATGCTTTATGTTCGATATTCACAGAATGCAATGTAGGTACCAATAAGTGAATTTAACAATAACCTGCAATGCTTTCTTTGAATACAAGTAAAATAAAAACTATTATTGTTTCTGTTCAAATGATATATTAGTGTCTTCTTTGAAATACTGATACGTCCAAATTTAAATTTGATCTAAATTAATACCCGCTAATAGGCATGTTCACATGATCGCAATCTTAAAACACAACAGTAACTAAATAAATTGCTGTTACGTCTGCCTATACTTTACTATTCCCTTTCAAAGTTGTTAGCGGTCCACTATTAATACGTCTTCTAGTAGCTCATCAAAGAATTTATTGGCCAAGAGAAAGACGAATAAAAATTGTAGTATGTGTCAAAACGCACATCAGGGTTACATGTGCGTTTTGACACTTTAGTTCTCATATTATTTCTCTACTTTCAATATAATTAGTTTCAATATAATTTATATTTATTTATGCGTGTTGAATAACTTCAACTTCATCGATACATAAAACGAACGTATCGATACTCCATTTGCATGTGCGAAGCATAAGGTCTGCTAAACTATTCTCTGTTGTGGAAATAGTATAGTTGCCATACTTTCATACCTCTGAAATCTTAAAACATATGATCTTTCAATCTTCAATTGTTTTATGTAGCAAAAAGAGATGAATGCTTAAAAAAAACTTTCAAATCTGATTATATTTTATATAGGTTGGTGTACAACTTTTAAACTAACGTCCTATTTGCAAAAATTCCAAAAAAACTCTAAATTTTAGGCGATGAAACGAAGCATTTTCAGTGTGATTACCTAATTATAAGATGTTTAAATCTAAACTAAT
Source organism: Mimaenictus wilsoni (assembly GCA_027575185.1). Lineage (NCBI taxonomy): Eukaryota > Metazoa > Arthropoda > Insecta > Coleoptera > Staphylinidae > Mimaenictus > Mimaenictus wilsoni. The sequence continues at coordinate 24,472 of JAODAC010053710.1, forward strand.
ACTAGTCACACGTAATTGGACTAACTAATGAATATTTAAAGCTAAGAAATGTGTCCTGTGTATACTCTTTAATCTCTAACAGTCCCAGGTTATGTCCTCACTTTTTCCAACCTCTTATTATCATAACCTAGCACCATTTTGGTTATTTATTTTACTACACGTGCAATAATATTATAAACAATGCATAACTATAAATGTTTATATGCATTCTGTACTTGAATGTTTCAAGGCATAATAATGTGATGTATGAACGTACTTTGATTATACAGGTTCAATTAATACGAGCAAAGGACGAATTTACGTCGAATTTAAATATAACTCACCTCGTTATACGTGCAAATTGTTACGACAACTTTTGTTGGATACAATTTTTTGCAATATGTATATGCATTAATAATTAATTCAACACCACGTAGACAATAGGCACGATAATTGTTGCTGATGAGTTTTCGGTCGTTTATTGAATCACATTTCATACATTTGTTGGTGTATACACGTTTAGGATAGGTAAATGATGTTCGAAAATTAACGCAGGATGGAATTTTTGTTGAAACATTTATTTGGTAAATAAAATTAGATTATGGGTTACATCAGGGGTCTGCAACATTTTTGGATGCGGCTCAAAAACAGGCTGATAAGTTGTATTGTCATGTTTGGGTCTTTAAAAGGGGGCCGCAGGCACATTTTTGGATGCCGCCTTTAAGTGGAGAGGACATCACCCAACGAATATGCATGGCTTCCTTGGAATAATAAAATAGGACATATGACCCGCGGGCCATAGGTTGCCGACCTCTGGGTTATTAATTGTTCTACCTATTTTATATTTATCACATTTAACATCTAGTATAATTCATATTTTTAGTAATTTATTGAATATTGTAAAACTATCCTCTAGAAATATTAAATTAAGTACTCCTTATTTATAACAATTTGACGTCAAAAATATGCAATTTTCTCGATTATCGAGGAAATTATTAAATATTCACAATTATGTATCATAATTTATAAATAACTATATTTTATAAAATATGTACTGTATAATTACACTTTTAAGGAATTACATTGTTAAAATATTGTTATACACAATTTATGAATGTTCGGTGCAATCGGATTTCAGCCAACCTAAACTACAAATTCGCTGATTCAGAAGTGGCGATGTTCGACGAACCTACCAGGCCTATACTAATACAAAGTCAACGACCTCGGGGATTAACATGTTTTGTTTTATAATTCATCCGTGAACGAACATGGTCGATTAATCGGCAGGATGAAATATGTCCGCTGATGGTACCCGATATTTAAATATTTGTAAAAAATCTAACGTGAATTGTTTAATAATCCGCCGCAGTGTTAGCGAGATAATCTCGCCGTCCAATATTCGACGCCTGTTTGTTCTGAATCGCTTCCAATTTTGGACAATCGGTGATACGATGACCGAGACCACCACAATATGCACAGCCTTTATCGTCACCCAGATTGAGATATTTTTCGTTATCTGAACATAATTCCGCAAGGAATTGTGGCACCTTTTGTTTGGCTTCTATGAGTAGGTGTTTCAAATCTAAAAGTACAGATTCGTCATTGGATTTGTTGATGAAAGTCGTTGCAACTCCTTGGTTCCCGGAGCGGCCAGTACGGCCGATACGATGTACGTAATTTTCAACATCGTCCGGCATGTCATAGTTGATAACATGTTGCACGTCTGGGAAGTCTAGACCTTTGGAAGCGACGTCTGTGGCAACAAGGACGTCTTTTTGTTTCTTGCGGAATGCTTCTACGGAGCGAGAGCGTTCTTCTTGGTCTGCAAACAAAATTTTAAAGATTAAATAAATGAAGTGCGGACTTGGGTTTGAAGGTTATACTACCTTTGCCTCCGTGAATGGCGACAGCTTCAACACCTTTGAGAAGAAGGTATTCGTGGATAGCATCCACGTCTTGTTTCTTCTCGGCGAAGATTAGTACAGGTGGTGGAGTTTTCTGTAGACATTCCAGGAGATAAACGACTTTGGCTTCTTGTTTTACGTATTCCACTTCCTGAAATAATAATATTAGATAAAGCAAAATTATTGCCTTTTCTGAGCCCAACAGAAAAATATTTTATCAAACTCATTGAATGTTTATAATCTACAAGTTTAACACTTGGGCTAAATAAAGAATATCCATGAATAACGAAACTCAGGTCCTAAATGTTCGCGGAATGTGATGACATGCTGACAAAAGCCTCAAATGGTCCAATAATATTCTAAGTGCAACGTGAGGTCCAATGGGAGACACAATATCTGATATCACTAGCTACTTATCAATACCGATACTTTTTTACTGCCCCAATATTCCCATGTCCCACTATTTCCTAAGGGGGAACCTGTCCCTATCTACTAACGCCCCAATTTCCTCAGTCCTATGAGTGTGCTTGTTATACAATATACTATTGTACCTGTCTTATTAAGTAACAAGTTTGTACTTATAATTGATGGAGTTTACTGTCGCTGCTTGATAAAACATGATTTTAATATTATTTTGCACAAACACAAAAAAAGAGTTTGAAAAAAAAAAGAGTTTGTTTTATGAGAACGTTTTATTAAACACGTACAATGTACATTTCACCTTTCGGCATCTTCAAGTACTGTATTGTCCACTCTCAATCTCTCAAGCTCTTTTTTTGTGTTTGTGCAGAATTAGTTTGTACTTGTTAAAAGTTAAAATTTTCAACAAAAATCCTAATCTTTAAGAATACTCTGAATAGATTGATATTAATCTGAATTAAATACAAAAGAATTATTTTCAATATATAAATACCTGTACGACATTTAACGAAGCAGCACCAGCTCGCCCAACATTTATCGTCACTGGTTTCACTAACGCCGACCTTGCGAAATTCTGAATCTTCTTCGGCATCGTAGCTGAGAACAACAAAGTCTGTCGTTGACCCTGCACAAAAAAGCAGTAAAGAAATTGCTGTAACAGTTCAAAGATATAACATTTTTTTCTTTGAGTACTCACATTAAAATAAGAAAATATCGTCCTCACATCCTCCTCAAACCCAAGATCAATCATCCGGTCGGCTTCGTCCATACATAAATATCTACACACACCCAAACGTACCGTCTTCTTCTCTAGCATATCCATTAACCTTCCCGGTGTAGCAACTAGAATGTGCACTCCTTTCTGGATCACCTCTACGCATTCAGAAACTGGAACACCACCAATTGCCAAAGATGTGCGTATTTCTGGCATGGAGAACTTTTTCAACGATGCACAAAACTCCATGATAATATCGTAGGTTTGTTTGGCTAATTCTCGCGATGGACAGATGATCAAGCCATAAGGCCCTTCATTTTTTATAAATGGCATTTTAACTTCTTGTTCAAGACAGAACATGATTAAAGGCAAGACAAACACCATCGTTTTTCCGCTGCCTGTGAACGCTATACCAATTAAATCACGTCCTGACAAACTATAAACAAATAAGACAAACATATTAACCAGTGTGATCTTAGTCGAACGATATAAATTGTAGCACAAAACTAAATGGGGAATTACATTGGAAAATGCTAACTTCTGAACCGGATTCTGCCACACTTGGAATTAACATGGTTCTGTAATAAATTAAAAGACATATTCATTGGTGTTAACTAATTAAACCAATTAAAACTAGCTTATAAAGTTCTACTTCGCAAGGCGCCAATTTCAAAATGATTATAAATTTTTACTGACGTTACTTTCATTTTAAGTATAGAAATTCTTACAGAAAAACTAATACCGAATTAGATCTTGTGCGGGCGACCTCTTTATAATAACTGGTTGGTATATTTTGCGTTGTGCTGATTAACCATTTCAAAAGGCAGCACAATTGCATATTCTTATTAATTGAGCATTTTTAATAATACTTTATATTATAGGAAAAAGGCTTAGCGTGAACCCGAACAAAACCATAATCGTCCCATTTACGAAGAGAATGAAGCTAACAATAAAGGCTCTAAACTCACTAAAAGGCATTGAAATACAATTCTGCAAGGCAGTGAAGTATCCGGGGGTAATTCTAGACGCATCACTAACATGTAACATCCACATCAATCGGACCGTTGCCAAAGGATTACGACGCTCCGGGTCTATAGACAACTTGTGGGTAGGAAATGGGGACTAAAGCCCAAGACCATTTACTACCTATTCAGTGATGCCCATTGTGACTTATGAACCTCTTGTGGTGACCGCCCAACAGAAGCTAGGTACGCTTCAGCGAATGACGTGCTTGAGCAATACAGGAACCACTTATGCAACACCAATAGCGGGGATGGAAATACTGATGCAACTCCTTCCGCTTTATTTGAAGTTGCAGAAAGGACTGATGGCCGCACTTCGTATGCACCAGAAAAAGCAAAACACTGTCCGGTGACAGGGGGGATCGGCTTGAAATCCTAAATCACATGGACACGGCAGCGTCACACAAGCCTTTGGATATCGTGACAAAAAAGCTTTTCTTTGAGGACTCATTCGTGATACTCATTGAATCTCATGCGTCCGTACTTCTCCGGGGTTTTAAAAGAGAAACCTCTGATTGGTACATCGATGCTTCTAAGAAATAGGTACGACTATTGGACTACTTAGTCCAGGCCCTGCGTTCAAAAGCCATATGCCTCTGGGATATAGCCCAACCGCCCTGCAATCGCAAACATTGCCCTTAACGCGTGCGCCTGGGAATGGGCACAAAGGCGTTTTTGTGGCGCTCGCATCGTCATCTGATCCAACAGTCAGGCACTACTCAAGGCGCTTGTAAGCCAACAAAGACGATCTGGGAATGCCAAAACTGCCTAAGGCAACTGCATAAGAATAACCGACAACAAATGACAAGACTGATAAACTAACCAAGACGCGGAAGAACCAAGCTCATGGTACACAGAACCCTTTTTGTGTACTCGCCATTGATGAATGGAAAAAAAGAGATTCGTCTATGGGAACAGGAAGTAAGACGAAAACAATGGGAAAATATTTCCGGTATGAAGCAGAAAAAACGTCTACCAAAACCCCATTGTAACCAAAAGGTATTCGAACTGTCACGGAAAGAATTAAAGATTTTGTATTCTAAGGTACCATCTGAGAAAGATGGGAAAGGAGCCTAGTGAACTATGCAGGCAATGTCACAAGGACGCCGAGAAATCCGAACACATCATTTGCTCGTGCAAGTCATCGAAAGATACGGAATACAACCTCCTGGACGAGGATATCTTACGAGCCGAGGAAGTGGGCGGTTTACAATCCAAGGATGTTGTAAGGTTCATAAGTAACCGTGTTCAGCTGTTGGGGCAGAACAATAGATCAATGTGATCGCGGTTCACAAGAGGCTCCAAGAACCTGGTACTTTATGAGCTAGTTCGAAAGCCTTTTGGTTACAATGGTGTTTTAGTAGGCGTTTTGTCTGCTTCATACCGGAAATGTTTTCCTATTGCTTTCGTCTTACTTCCTGTTCCCATAGACGAATCTCTTTTTTCATCCATTTATTGATAGTTATGATTCCAAAGCGGCGGCTTGCCGCATTGTGGAGCTCGGTGCTCGTTAGATCACTGCAGTTAAGCAACGTCGGACGTAGATAGGCGTTGGATGGGTGACCACTTGGTCTCCCCACTCAACAAGCGACTGCGGAGCCGTCCTCCTGATTTCGCGGTAAAAACGCGAACGGAGTTTGGGCGATTCGCTTGCAACGGTCCCCGGAAAACCCACATATGCACAAAAAGTTCAGAGCAAGTACTACCATCAGTAGCGGGTCAAAGTTACTAATCACTTACACCACTATGTGGTAGAATAAATAAAAATAAAATATGATGATTCCAAATGTGTAAAGGAACCGCTTCAGAAGTTAGCATTATCAAATGTAAAGGTGCGGAACTTACACTGTGGGGATTCCTTGCACTTGTATAGGCGTAGGTTTACGAATCTTCCTATTTTCTAACGCAGACAATATACCTTTATGAAGTTTCATCTCTCGAAAAGATTTCAATGGAGGCGGAATATTTTCACCCTCTACTAAAATGCGAAGATCCCGACGAACTGCATCATGTCGTGATTCAGGCATTGTCAAAATATAGCCAGGTGCTTTCCAACTACAAAATCTTCCTTTAGTTTTGTAACTTTTTTCAAAATTAAACCAAGTTTACCTGGTTTTAATTGGGTCCACATATTGAATGCCCTTAGCCAATTCACTAACTCCCATCAAAGCTTTTTTCTCAGCGACACTCTCGAGAATCTCCTCTTCTTTCTTGAGTTGACGTTCCACAGCACTTACCTTCTTAGCCTCGGCCAACTTTTTCAATTCTGTATGTTGGTCCAAAAGCGAAATGTTATTTTTCCTGCCCCAAATTTCCTCTTCGTCCTCATCATTGGTATCGTTTTCACTAGATGATTTGGTCTTCTTTTGTTCATCTTTGAGTTGACTCAGGCGTCCTAGCTTCAGGAGTTGTTGCTTCTTTCGTTCTTTTACCGGAACGTATGGGACATAATTGTCGTCTTCAGAGTCGGATTTGTCTTTTTCATTTTTACGATAACGCTATAAATATATTAGTTATGTTCTTAGGAGTAAAGGGGTATCATTAATACCTTTACAGCATGTGGACCCGATGCCATTCTTTTCAATTGCAGTAATGTTGAATTATTTGTAAATCCTTAGACCGTGCCTCAGACCTTGCAAGTTTACAAACAAAACGTTTCCTTGGTTATGTTTTTGTTTTGCTGTTAATATTTTGACAGAAAGATCATGTACATTCGAAATATTAAATTAATTAAATTGCATTTAAATAAGCTTATAACTAGATATTCAATATAATTCTACCTTTTTAATATAAATACTATCAAATTATAGAAATTTTATATTTTAGTCAAAATCAAATGAGGCTACATTTATGTAGAATACAAATTTATATATGATCTCGATGAGCAAAGTCAAAGATGTCAAAATATCATTTTAGGTTATATCTATATCAGTTTGTCAAATTTCATCATATAAACTATACAAACATCGAAATTTGTGCGACATTTAAAGTAAATTAGTTTTCAGATAATATCGGTGAAAAATGGCAAGCGCCAGTGAGGAGTCAGGTAAATCATCACACTGTCGTCAAATAAATCATTGAGAGCCCAAAAATCACCGTTATAAGTTTGGTTAAAATTTTTGATTTGTCATCCACTATTACGATTCAAACTATTTTAAATAAAAAACATTTCAGTGCTCCTGGAGCGTGTTTTTCTTCGGGTTGGTTCAGCGGACACCGACGAGCAATTCCAAAACGTTCTTGCAAAATTTCTACCACCTGTTCTGCTCAAACTTGCATCGCCTCATGAAGGGGTTAGAAAAAAGGTATAACAGTTATAATACATTACAAACATGTATTCTAAGAATTTTAATATATACTAAAGGTTATGGAGTTACTATTACACATCAACAAGAGAGTTAAAAGTAGATCGCAAGTGCAATTGCCTGTTGAGGCTCTTCTGCAGCAGTATTTGGACCCATCATCAACTTCTTTTGTAATTAATTTTACAATTATCTACCTGAAACTTGGTTTTCCAAGATTGACAGTCGACGAACAAGTGGCCTTAGTTCCTCTTCTGTTGACTTCCTTGGAAGGGAAGCCCCAAACTCACCAGGATAGTTTGCTTTTGTTGATTATACCGTTATTGGGAAAGATTACAATGCCAACGGATCCAACAAAAAGATCGCTTTTGTTTGGCCTACATGAAAAACCGCAGATTAGCAAGCATTTTCTGGCTTTATTGGTGGATATGTTGTTATTACCTTATGGGTAAGTCATGTATTTCATGTTTTATATCAAAAACGATATTTTATTTTATACTTGTGTTTATACTTGTTGATATTGTTACATAAAAGTATCGATAATAGGGTATAATTGGATTCACGCGTATAAAAGAACGCGTGGACTCAATTAGATTTGTCAAGAGGTGCGAACTATTGAAAAGTATGAAATTCGTTTACAATGAAATTATTAATTGTTTCTAAGGTCTTATTTTTCAATCGTGTACATAAACGTTTCGATACTTATTAAAACTTGAAAATGAAAAGTAGAGATTTTTTGATAGCCTAATTTGAAGACTTATAACGTAATATATATATAACTTTGACGACAAGTGGACCATTGATTCATATTTATCAAATAATTTACCTCTTGTTTGGTGTTGCAGTCAAACCTTGTTATTATAACCAACCGGTTTTTCCATTATGGATAGGCTTCAATTGCAGGTCAATAATGTACTACTTACAAACCAGCGGACCTGGAAAATGCTCTCTTGTGTCCGTTTGTTGCAGTTCTGTTTAAGGCAGGTTTCCGTGTATTTCGGTTAATAGCCAGTTTAAGAAGTGTACCAACATCAACGTTCAAGAAGTTGCTACAATTCACGATAATGTTAGGCAATTCTAGGTAGTCACGTTACCATAGTAGAAATGATAATTGTTTTGCAATTATGTTTAATATATTCGTACAATTATATTTCAAATGATTGTATGAGTACAAAATGTCCAGGTTTTTCACACGTAATTCTCATCAACGGCTTAGTTTTGTTTGGGGCTGTACATGTTCGTATAATCGTTCGATATCCGTTCTGTTTCCGACTTATTCACGAATGAAGGAATAAAATAATCCCCTACTGCTTTGCATTTTTATCAGAATATTACTCGTGTAAGGTTTATATGTTCGTATAAGACCTTTGTTAGGTTTAACCATTTTATTTCCCTCCTACAAGTTTCCTTCATCATTGATCATGACCAGAAGTTTTAGGGTAACCTTGCAACATACTATCATGTAATGGGGTTTGAGGGTAGACTTACCAAATGATGTTTGATATACTGTTGGCGTTCGAAGAAGTACTTTAGGCTTGGACTTTCACTGATGGAGATGACCGGCTAGGCTAGGCTGGGTCACATCTTCTTGGTTTTTGCTATCTGCTGGGCTATGCTCTAGGTCGATAGGTATTTACCCAGTAACGGGGTTATAGATTAAACAATGTTCGTTTATTATATGGATTTGTACATGCCTCCTCAGGGTCGATAGTGAGAGTTTCTTCTTGTACGTGCTTTCTTAAGAATATACGCGTCATGTCGTGGACTAAGGGACCTTTTTATTAACGACTTAAACATGATTGGAGGTCTAGACAAGTTGAATGCAGATGATTCGTTGTAATATATAATCGATTTTATTTGAATCTTGTACTTCCTGGATATTATTCCAAAAAGTTATAATGTTTATAATCACATGAAACTGTATAATTCGGGGAAAGTAATAATTGTACTGATGGACATCTATGGAACATATGAGGACGATTCAGAGATCTCGAATGTCATCTCTGGTTGCTGGCTAGTTGTAGGTAATTAAGCTAAACAGATACCGTCTCTGGTTGGCTGGCATCATTGGATTCTCGAACATGGCTTATTGTTAGATCTCAGGGAGATTTTATATAACGAAGAACGAATAAACTTGACAAATTTATTGAAACTTTTAAATTATTATTTGATTGATCGACGCAAGTATGCCCAAAACTGCTAATTACGAATGACTGGTCGGGTGACTACTTCTTTCTATTCGTCAAATTGTGACTGTGATCGTCCGTTCTTTCTGCCTTTTTGGTCTTTAGTTTATGTCAATTTCTCTCCACATGTTTGTTTTTTTCGTGGTACATTAAGTCAAGTCGCGGTTCCGTGTCCGCGTTCACCTTTATCAAATTACATATGCAACATATGCGCCACTTTGAATCACACTTTTTTGTGTCCATTGTCTGTACTTTTTGGAAATACCTATTTTTTGTTATCCTGTTGTACATGCTTCTTAGAATAATGAAGGTTTTGTTTCCTTCTTCGAACTATCAAATATTGGTGTCCGTCACATTGACCTTTTAGTCTGTCGAACATGTATCTTGGGTAAATTTTCCAGCTTTGGTTTTTCATAATTATATATTGAATTCATTATCTTTTTTCATTCCGGGGAATTTGAACTTATCAAGGAACAAAAAAAAATATATAAATATTTGGTATTTATCTAGAAAATTATTTTCTTGTTTTTAGAAAGTGTTTAATAATTTTTATTTTGTAAATCTTTAGAGCAATAAGTCCAACATCAACAACAAGTGCAGATGCACCAGCAGTATCAGTACCTCCTGGAATGTCCGAATATTCCTTCAAACGTGTGACAACCGACTACGCCTTAAAACCGGAAGAACTTGAACAAATCAAACTTGGTATTGTCAAGTTTCTAGCATATGAAATTTTTCCCAGTGAAGAAGTGTTGCTGCATCTGGTCGTCGCTGCAAGTGACACACGCTTCAGTGTTGCGAATTTAGCAGATAATGAATTGAAGAAAATCGTTGGCTTACTTGACTGGTCACAACCAAGTATCAGCATACCTCTCTATATGTTGTTTCTAGGCTCACAAGGGCAGAACATCAAGCCAAACATGAAGAAAACACCTGCAAGTACTCGCATTCGCTTGAAGCTACTTACGTATTTGTGTCGAGCAACCGGGGCTGGTTTTGTTCTACCACCTGCAATTCAAGTAATTTTTGATGCTATCTACGGAACTAATACAAATACACGTTTGAAGACATTGGCTGTGAATTTTACAATCAACATGGTCCAATTGTAAGTATTTTATTTTTGTGCTTCTTTCGAGTTTTTTGTTTTGTTTTATTTTTGTGGTTTATAGTGCAGATAAAGACAATTTAGCAAAAGTATCAACTGTTTTGAAGAACGGCATGATTAAACTCAGCAGTGAGGGTGAGCCAGTGCATCAAGGACAAGCGTTTGTGGTTCTTGGAGCGTTAAGTCGTCGCTTCCCGATGGTTGTCTTCCACGATACCAGCTTGATTGAAATGTTCTACAAGAAGCTGGAAGAGGGCAATACCGATTTGAAGTTGCAGATCCGCGAAGGGGCGTTGAATGTGATCCAAGCGTTAAAATATGAGAATTCTCCGGATGATGCTAATCTTAACGATCGACTGAATATATTGTATTTGATGCTGAAATTTTACATTCAAAGTAAGGAGCCCATGGTGAGGTTTGTTGTGGTACGCAGTTTGGCGTTATTCTTTCCACCGGATCATGTTCCATCGAAGTTTCTTCTTTTGTTGGCTAGTGGAGACACGTAAGTTTGGTTAATTTTTTTAAATAGTCTGATACTATTTTGGAAGGCGTAATTTGTTGACTTTAGTACATGAAAAAGGATTAGTCTGAGTGGAAAGGATTTAGTGAGTGGTAATTATACTCATTTTCAGTAAAGATGATGTCTCAAACGATGCATTGAAGTCACTTTATGGCACATCAAGAAAACAAGACGTTGATCTCTCTATAAAACCATCAGAATTAGAAAATTCCCTAGCACCCAATGACCAACTCATTGTCACAATGCCACAATTTGACAAAATCATTGATTATATGCATCAAGAGAGTCACAAGAAGGATAACCCATTTCGTACATCCATTGGAAACAACTCCATCCCATTCCCAGCGAATATCTTCGTTGAGATGTTGATATACGCCCGACTGTGTTTAATACAATCACTGGAGGTACCTCGAACAAGGGAGGTATTAAAACATCCCACTGATGAAACACCAATTATTCGCCAGTATTTAAAGGATCTGCTCCAAAAACCAGAGATGAGGACTTCTCTAGTGAAGTATATCACTCTTTTACGACAACTCTTGGTCACTAATCAAAATGTTGAACCTTTGAGCTGTCTGGTGGAGATTATTGGATGTGTGCCGGAACTCCAGGCTGATTTGGAATTGGATGTTACAAAAGTGAGGGATTTGTTGGTATTGACCAAAGAGGAAACCCGAGAGCAGGCTGCTGCGTTGTATGCTATTTTGATCAATGAGGCAGCAATAGGTGAGAATGAATTTGACGAAGTTTTGCAGTATTTGATCAAGTTGTCCACGAATAAGAGTGTGGAGGCACAAAATGGAGCGATTTTGGCTTTGGGGTGTTGTGTTGAGAGAAGATTGATGACAAAAAATAATCTTGAAAAAGATATTCTTAAAAATGTCGTGGAAAGTATTGGTAAGTTGATAAAAATAGTACTTGCATGTTTAACATAAGGTTTCTTTGAAGTCATTGATTTTTATTTTTCTTGGGTTTAAACACATCGGCTATCTGTAAAGGTTCTGAAGTTAGCAACCGATATGTAAAAATGTCTTTAAGTGAATATTTTGATTTGTTTAAACAACTTATTTATATAGAAAAGAAGGTTTTAACGCATTGGTAGATAGGTAACTTAAAGTTCTGCACTTAAAATGCAAATTCGGAAAATTTGGGCAAGTTTCTCTCAAATGTAGGTCTGAAAAGTGTTTGAATGTGTTTAAGCCAGAGGTGAACAAACTGCTTCCTCAGCAGGCCAGTATTCTTTGCCACACCCCATATCAATTATCATCTCCAATGCGGGACTTTAATTTTCAAAGGACATGCACGGTTGTCCAGCACCGATTTGACGAACTTTTTGAATTTATGATTTTTTTGTACGTTTAGTACATTTCATGGGATATGGTTCATTTCGCAGTTTCCAAGAGGCGCAGGTCAGAAGAAAAATCTTGTTCGAATATTTCGCAGGCCGTATAAATATGTTTAATGAGCCGCAGGTTGTTCATCCCTCTTCGGCAGATAAAATATAAGAATAAAAGTGTGTTTCGATGTCAAACGACATATTTTTGCCAGAAAGTGCATCTAAAACCGGGATATGGCTATTTATAATGATTCTAAAGTTAGTATGCCATTTGTGGGTAACTGTCTAAAATATAAGAGAAACAAGTATTTAAATGTGTTTGACCAACTTATTTGTGCTTGAATGTGAGTTTAAATTCATATTCAAACGGCAATCTTTTACGATTTAAAGTTCAACAATCGTACTATCGTTTTAGATGTGTTTATTTTTATTAAAACATGGTGTTTAAACACATCGGTAAATCACTGTCTTTAACGGTTCGAAGTTAACATGCGATTTCTAAAATAATTGATCGAGTTTTGCTGAAATTAAAGAGAATTAAACGAGTTATTTTCATTGAAAATTTCATTAAAACACGTCGGAACATCGATATTTTTAACCGTTTGAAAGTGTTTGTACTTTCTGAAATTTCTGACAAATTTGACTAAAATGCAAGAGATAAACGTGTTTAGATCTGTTTTGCAGATGAATTTTATTATTTTTGGTTTAAATTTATGTTTAAACAGATCGAAAGATAACGTTTTAAACGACTTATTTTCAATGAATAGTGCGTTTAAATTCACCGGCGGATCGCATAAATATAAAAATATAAGAAACAAACTTCCATGTTTGATGTGATGGTTATTTTAAAAACAAATATTTCATTACAGCATCATTTTTACAAAATCAACATGTCCTCCTCTCAAGCGCTGCATGCATTTCCCTCGGCTTAATCTCAAAATCAACCTCTTTGCCACTGGAAAGTGGAATCACCGATAAATCAAACACCGAAAGTCCTGATGTAAAAAAAATCGCCAAACTAACAAAACAAGGACTAGTCACTCAACTCTTGGATGTCATGAATAACACCAAACTTTCAACAAAATGTCGTGAGCGTGCTGTACGCGCACTTGGATTAGTTTGTGTTGGTGAAACGGACTTCGCATTCACGCGGCAAGTTATCGAAGGATTCATCAATACCGTGAAAGATACCAAAGACGTAGAGGTTCATTTCACAATCGGCGAATCTCTAGTGATGTGCATTCAAGGAGTTTCGTCCCCTGAGGCTAGAGATGCATGGACAACCACACCTGAAAACTACAAAAAGGTAATGGCGTTAGAAGAGAAAAACATAAGCAATGATGAAGATTTAACATGGTTGTTGGGTGAGTTACTTAAATATTCCCTATCAACGCATCCAAATTCGAAGCAAGCTGCTTGTATCTGGTTGCTCGCGTTGCTGAACTCCTGCATGGAAAAGAAGATCATTCAAGATAATTTACACACAGTCCAACGTGCTTTCATGGATCTACTTGGGGAAAACAGTGATATAGTACAAGATGTTGCTTCAAAAGGCTTGTGTTTGATTTATGACTATTCCAAGTCGGAGGAATTGTTGACTGCATTGATGGATCAACTCACAAGTGGTCGTAGGCAGGCGGTGCAAGTGACCAGCGATACCAAACTCTTTGAAGAGGGACAACTTGGGAAGACACCAACTGGTAGTAATCTGTCAACGTATAAAGAACTCTGTAGTTTGGCGTCAGAATTGAATAAACCGGACTTAATTTATCAGTTTATGCATCTGGCGAATCATAATGCGATTTGGAATTCGAAGAAGGGTGCTGCTTTTGGTTTTAGCTCGATTGCGAAGAAATGTGGCGAGCATTTAACACAGCATCTGCCGAATATTATTCCTAAGTTGTATAGATATCAATATGATCCTTCGCCTAATCTACAGGCTTCGATGCAGAATATTTGGCATGTTTTGGTGCAGGAACCGCAGAAAATGGTGAGTAAGGATTTACTTTGCTAGCTTATTTTATAATAGTTGCGAATGAAAAGCATTGATATTGTTTAAATGATTTAAACCATGATAGATACGATGTTCTTACATTTTTTCAGTTGGATTTATATCATCATGAAATCATGAAAGAGTTGTTGGCAAATTTGAACTCTAATCAATATAGAGTTCGACAGAGTTGTTGTGCCGCATTGCAGGACTTTTTGAAAGGTGCAGGAAATCGAACAATTCATGATTCCGTTGATTACATGGAAGAATTGTGGAGTAAATTGTTTCGTGTGATGGACGATCATCACGAACAGACGAGGATCGTTGCTGGGAAGACAACTAGAATACTTAGCAAGGTAACTACGATAGTTATATAAGATTCATTCTTAAGGGGCTATAGATTTGTGAGATTGTGTAAAATGAGGAGAACAATCTCTAATGATTCGAAATAACTCAGATTGCAAGTACCAAAAGCCCAGTCAGAGGGTTCAGTAATATGTTAATTGACTACAAGGTCTCTGGATCGAATTCCAGCAGGCATAGATTAGACAGAATTCTTCTAGTTATAGTTGATGGAATAAGAATTAAATTTTGAATCACCCGATAAATCACACAAACAAAATTGATTGAAGATCTTTTCTATAAACTTCTCAACAACGATAAGAATGAGCTGTTTTCATTGGTAAAAAATACTGCCATAACAAAATAAAAGCAGCAAAAATAAATTCCATTCATTTAATGATCAAAATTTTATCTATCTTGAACAAATAGAGCGTAATCATTCAAAGAGTTTTATTCTATAAATTGGGTAACATTCATCTGAATTGGATCAAATTGTTCGTAATAATTAAATATCTATAATTTCTTTAAATGTATAGCTCTGTATCCGTGGTTGTGATGCATCTCAAGGTAAAGCAGGCACGAAAATGATGGACTCCTTCCTTCCTGTCTTACTAAACAACGGTATTGTCAACCCAGTGCAGGAAGTACGTTTAATTGCGCTGCAAACCATCTCGGAGTTGGTTGGAGCTGCTGGTAAACAACTTAAACCATTCCTCCCGAAACTTATCCCGGCCCTGCTTCAAGCTACCGGAGAGTTGGAGTCTGCCAAATTATCGTATTTGAGCACAATGTATGGTGCCCAAAGTCAGGTACAAGATGCTGTAGATTCAGCACGAGCATCGCTTGCAAAAAGTCAGTTTACAACGGAAACTGTTGCAAAATGCATACAATACGCAGATGCGACCATTCTGGAAGAATTAACACCTCGGGTAGTGGAACTGATGAAAGGGAATATTGCCTTGGGTACACGTGTTGCATGTGCACATTTTGTCACTTTACTCACAGTGCAACTTGGTCAAGATTTGCAACCATGGTCAGGGAAATTCCTCGCAGCGCTTGTGAATGGCTTGACAGATCGTAACTCGTCTATTCGGAAGCATTATGCGATGTCGATTGGCCATCTTGTAAAAACAGCGAAGGAATCAAGTTTGACGAAGCTGTTTGATAAGATTCAACATTGGTATTTCGAGCGTGAAGATGATACAATTCGTTCGGCTTGCGCACTGACAATTCAGTCTATTGGTAATCAAAATCAGGAGGTACTGAAGAATTACAATGATGTTGTGCTGCCTTTGGTGTTTTTCGCTATGCATGCTGATAAGACTCCCGAAACGCAGAATACTCTGGAGATTTGGAACGAAATTTGGGCGGAGCAGTCGCCGGGAACCGAAACTGGGATTCGACAGAATTTAGAGAATATTTGTAAAATTCTTCAAACGGCTTTGGAGAGTCCTTCGTGGAATATGAAAGCACAGGCAGCAAATTCGGTTAGTACGATTGCAAGTAAACTAGGTACGTCTATGGATGCGAAACATCGAAATGACTTGGTAAAGATTCTGGTAAATGGTTTGAGTGGGCGTACATGGAGTGGCAAGGATAAGCTATTAAAGGCTCTTGCTAGTATTTGTAGTAATTGCAAGTAAGTTTCATTTTTATTTCCAATAGTTAGGTTGGCCTAACTTGGTATGACCTAACATCATTTCATAACTGTCCGATTAATATATGACTTTATATTAAACTCATTTATAGGGATTCTATAAAAACTGATGCAGACCTTGATGTAAACATAATCATCGAAGCCATCATAAAAGAAAGCAGAAAAGAAGAAATCGTCTACAAAACTAAAGCCCTCGAAGCACTCGGCAATATTTTGTTTGCTATGGAGATAGATAAGTTCGAAGAAGTCCACTCAATTGTAGAAGCAACTCTTACCGGAAGTCCTGGTAATGTTGAAGATGAAGATGATGCCACAAAAGAAGAGATTAATTCAAACCGAGAAAATCAACTCAAGCTTAGAGAAACCGTCTACGAGCTGTTAGGCAAAGCTTGGCCGAAAGGAGCCAAAGAAACGCAGGAAAAGTTTAGCGATATGTTTGTCGAGCATTGTGTCACAACATTACCTCTGACGACGCGTACAATTCAAGTGGCGATTATTGTTGCTCTCTGCGCGTACGTAGATAAACTTGTCCTCTTGGAACAGGAAAGTTTATCTTCGATAGAAGATGCTAATCTCGAGAAAATTATTGATAATATTCTTGTGGCACTGAAGTATAGTTTGGGTACGTTTTCTTCTGATAAGCTTTACAAAATAATAATGGAATTTCTTATAGGAATTACGAAGCATACACGTTTGCGAAAAGAAGCTCTAAATATTTACAACTCTCTGGGGAAAGCCTTAAAAGGTAAGTAATAATTTTGCACATGCTTATGTTTAAAGAGGTTTTCATTTTCAGATAAAAAGAACAGTAAGTATTTTGCAAAGGTAGAGGCATCGTTTAATGCATTTTTGGAGGATATTTCAAAGGACCATCAACCTGAAATCAAGTCAAGGGTAGCTGACTTGAAATCAATGTTTAATAATTAATAAGGGGTTCTGTACTTTTTCTTTGTTCATAAAGGTTACGACAATTGTTTGTTTTATACCTAATACAATGTGATTTTAATAATTTATTAAAATTATGAATAAAATCAGAGAAAATCGAAGAATTTCTGTCGAAAAATTACTAGTAGATATGAAAATATATGATTATATCCCTTTTTGATTTTAATATTATGTAGTTATATTATTTGGTGGATTAATGCATTATCTATACACATATTTATAATAACGTACGGAATTAAAATGTGGGCAACAGAGACGAGAAATATCCGCTCCATATGAAGGTACAACATTATAGGATAAAAACGAAATGCGAAAAATGTTAAATAGAAGTCATCGTCAGATGGGGAGTGCCTGAAATTACCATGTAGGTCTGGAGAATCACAATACCAAAAAAGGGCGTTCGGAACACCCTGCGCCCTAACAGAACATACCAGGATATCGTCCTCTAGATACGATTAGAAAATATGCCACTGATCTAATATAATGTAATAAAACAATATTTGTTTTGTCCAAACTTCAAATCAGTATAACTTATTTTACTAGAGAGTCCAAGTCATGCTTCTCTCGGCATACTATTAGCTGAAACGGTCGTGTCCTGATTTGTAATGTTACTTGCATGCTGAGCGTGCAGTTGCCTCCGCATTTGTGACCCAATTTCCATCTTCTATAGGAGTTTTATTTCCTCTGCTGGATCGACAATGCATTATTCGTTGGTGATTTTGGCTAATTTAATATAAAAGACATTTTAACAGCATAATCCATACAGTCCAGTGCCCAAACTCGAAGGTGATTATTTTTTCAAGACTAGACCAGTTCTTCGCAGATTTATGAATTCGCTATTCTGCTATTGTAATCAGCGGGCGCTGACATGCGTTTGGTGTGCGGGTTTCCATTGAAAAAATAAATCGACGAATGCGAAGCAGCAGTTTCGGCGAAATATACCCTGATAAATGACGAATTAGCAATTTCCCCTTAGAGATAAAACGCGTGGTGGTTTCTTGTTAAGGGGTCGACCAAGAGTGAACCATATATAATGGACCGTACGGAAGATACAGCGAGGCATGCCCGATTATTGTATTTTGTAATTTCGAATCACCGCTCTATTTTTCCAAGGGGCACACATTGCGCATGATTTAATTCGTATGATAACTTAAATCACAAAAGCTTTAATAAGGATTGAGTAAAAGTAATTGTTTCATTGTTCGAGTATATTTATTATGAAAGACATTCAACTTTAAAAGAAACAAAAGAATTGCACAATAAACATACATTTCCTGTTACAATAAACATGGATTTTCTGATATTTTATATATCACAATTTAGTAAAATACAACGACTGGAATCATTTCAAGTAACGATGTTGTGACAAGCAGTGTTGAACATTGAGAGAAAGTTGCCACCAAATGAAATGTGATTAAATATTGTGTATTCAAATATACAGCATACAAATATATTCAGTAAATTGCGCTTATATAAGACAGATAAAACTCAGTATAAAAACTGCACATGAGTCAATTACATGAGTCGCATGAGAAACATATCTTTGTCGCAAAATAAATTGAGTATTTTGTCAATTCAGTTTTCTACTCTTTAAATTGTCAGTTCGAAATCATTCACTTGAATATTTCTTAATTGAAAGAAATTTTTACTCTATGTACGTCTCTATGTCACTATCGATATAAAAATATCGTAAATTTATTTATATCTCGTTTCTTTATAGTTTAAAAAATGTTTCTTTTTTAAATATTTGTTTTACTACTGGTATATTACTTCACATATGTCACGCATATTCTTCAGTGATTTCACTAAACGCTCGTATTTTTTTTATTTATTTTTTTGGCACGGAATGATGAATTTTGTAAACAAATTCATTGCTTTGCAAGTGTGCTGAACACAAACGCGAGTTTTTTTAAAGATTGTTTCGATTTTCGTTCCTATTTGGCGGTTATATTTCAATTGTAGAGATTTTAATTGGCTACGTAAAAATCGGTCTAGAAATGTAAAGATTTGGCGATGTGTTACAACTTTTATCGTAGCACAAGTCGTATAATAACTAAAGGGGTCTCTTTTTTGAGAGTATAATGCGTAATTGCGCATTTGATGTTTTTGGCGGTTGTGATGAAACTATGTACACTTACAAAAGCACCAGCCGGGGCTCGTAGAACAGCGGCGCTGCTTCACACCCGATGTTTCAACTGGACCACCGTGACTTCTGCAAATCGATCTGGCCCTCGAGCGTTTTTGCCAGATAGATGACAAAGAGCTGAGCGAGCGCTGTGGACAATGCGATGATGGCTATCGTGTACAGATTGCGTTCGGCCCAGGACCGTACGATTTCGATGCAGCCGGACGTCCAAACTTTCTTGCTGGCTTCAGCAACCTACACGAAATAAATATTAAATCATTAATTATCATCCACGAAATACGTGAAAGTATCACTAATTTCGCAGTAAATTTTAGAAAAGAATGTTTGAAACAACATGGTGAATAAAAGTTAGGAAACAAGATCAAAATGTTAAATTTGTTTATTTGCTTACAAGGAATGCAATGATTTCTCTTCTTTTCTAAAGAGTTAAATCCTAGATATTAGTTACATTGTTGATTATTCTAAATTAATCATTGTCACAGTGAAACGGAGAAAGTTTGTGATACAGTTGTCGATTATTGGTGCATAAAGTGTGGTGTATTGGTTACTATTTAAAAGAATATTGCGAAAATAGGTGTTAGACAATTCCAAAATAGGTTCTATATGTTTTTAATCTTTCGCTAATTATCTATCTTTCATGTCAAGGAAGTTTAGATATAGCTTCTTCCGTACGGTACTCTTTAGGTGCACCTAAGTAACAGTTCTCTACGATTCGATACTTTTGACATACTGTTGGCCCCAATTTAGAGCATACCCCTTGGCCGAAAAAATGACGGAGGGTGAGGACGCGGGTTTCCCTTGGATACAATATAGCCTCTTGATCCTAGGCGGCGACCCTTGGACGTATTCAATATCGACATATCGTTACTTCAGTATCGATATATCGTTACATTTAAATATCGATATCAAATAAATATATACCTACTGTCTACAATGTCCCGAGTTCGATTCTCGGTGGATGTAGAGCGAAATGAATTATTCTTCTTATCAATATTATTCTATTGATATTTAGTCTCTAATATGACCATAGAAATTAATGCTGGGTAAAAACAAACAAAAATAAATAGATACTTTCAGAAAATCTTACTTGTCCCCCTTCTTTCAAGGGGGACATATGAATTCTGATTGTCGAAGAAAATGCTTAATCATAATTTTGGTTAATTTTATTTTTGAAATTAGTCATTATCACAACGAAATGGTTTGTAATTCGAAATAGTAATTATTGCATAGGTTGCGGTATATTGACAAATGGTAGAGTAAAAGTAATGCTTGCAAGAGAATGGCAGAGAAACTATTCATGTTATAACCTCGTTTATGGTAAATTACTACAAATCGAACCTAATAACTTGGGAAAAGATACGTTAATATTTTGGCTTACGAGTTAACATAGTGATTCTCACACTATATTCCGTTATATACAGGAATTTTGGGATCACGGATGGATATATCTTTAACCCCTGGACTTTTATATATTGTAGAAAACACGTGTTTCTAGTTCGAAGCGGGACGACTCTTGCTCGTGCCTATGACACACAAAGGGTGTATTTTCTAACGATTTGTCTTGTTCAATTTACCGAGCATTTTCTACGTTGGCTCTATAAAATTAATTTTTAATGTAATTAGGTATATTGGAAACTGATTACGATAAGGGAACTATGGGGTCAGAAGTGATTGATCCTGCCACTGAGACGCCTAGATGGACATATTGGCTTTATTTTATAATGTTTTATTCCAATCTTTGTAATGCAAATATACCATGTTATCATTCTATGAATGATAACATGACTACGTGAAGCAACGACAATATAAAAAAATAAATCGGAGTAATGGCAAATTATTGCGAAAGCATCAAAATAAAACCTGTAATAAGAATAATAAACTCACCGGCAATGTCTGTACTCCGTATCCGCACATAATGTTCAATAAACCGGAACTGATATCCGTCGCGTTGATGCAGCACGAGAACGGCACACCGCAGCGCTCCACACTCGGCGATGAGCAATTAAAGTACTCGTTTTTCGACCAGTCAATGTAGCCTTCGGAACTCAGGCCACAACACCGGAACTAGAAAACAATTACGTACAAATATAACAAAACATAATAATGTATTATGTATGTCATAACATTCACTCACTTCCTGCTGTGCAAAGTCGATAAAATTCTGTAAATCCGGATCGTCTCGATATGTGTGGATGATTTTATCCGTGAAATTCTCCTCGAGCATCGACTGCATTGATTGTGGGAAGACGAAACCCATTATAGCTATACCCATCTCGAGGAGGAAGAAAACTAGTAGGCATAATGAGTACTAGAAGCAAATTTAAAGACAAAATATAATTAATAATATGAGTCTATAGTTATAGAACCTGAAAAACATGTAGTTTTTACCATGTAAATGAGATTCCCACTTATACAGGATAATACAACGAATATTGGTATGAGATATATATTTCGTTACTGAAGTTTCAAATAATTTGCAAAATAAGCAAATATTTTCATGTTAGAACGTCTAAGATCATGATTAATGAGTTTTTAGTCGGTTTGACTGATACCCACTTCTGTCATTAAAACTTTGCCACATAGAAATGGGCTTTTTCTTAGTTTTGTCAAGAATGTATTTGTGATAAACTTTGATTATGATAAAATAAAAAGAAGAATTTTATACTTACAAGTTTAAGTAGACAGGTATTTTCTCGTAATGCTCCAACGCAGCCAGCGAAACTAACTGTGAATATCACACCCCCCATGATGATCATAACAAGGGAAATGTTTAGGATCACATCGTAGACATTTTCTAGTTTTACTGAGCCAGTCAGTTGCCACTTGTCTATGAAGGCATATACACCAATGCCGATTAATAACCCTCCACATAGCTAGCAAAAACAAATGAATCAATTTAATTTCGGTTATTGCCCAACTTTTAGTCAACTCACCCAAAATATAAAATTCAATAAGAATATCAAATATTTGTAGCACGAACTGACATAAGTGTAATTATAATGAGCACGGCGATGGCTCCGGTGTTGTGGTGGCATGCTTCACCTTTTAATTAACGCTATATATTTCTCTGGTGATTGATGCACTTCCCTTGGGAGATTGCGACTAGTTGTGCCTTTGTTGATGACTCAAACAATGTCAGCTTTCGATCAGCGTTTTTCGTTCACACTGGCGCACTCATCACGAGCGCGACCTCACTCGAGGTGTTGTATTTAACGTTGATATTAATGATATTTTCTTGAGCAAACACGCTGGCTTAATTACACGCGCGCTCACGAAGTAATTTGCATAATAATAATTATGTTGCGATGTTTATTTTGCCTTGCTTTGATGTGTTTTATATCGCGTTTGACGTTCGCAAATGTTGTGGGGCGATGTACTTGACGCATGCGCAGCTGAATACTGACAGCATAGTGGAAGGAAGGCATTTTCTTTGGCTAGAAAAGTTAACGCAAAAGTTACTAGATTTTTTAGGTTAAGTTGTTTTATTTGTATTTTTTGTTTACGTATTAATAAATATAAATAAATTAACACAGAATAATTTATAACTAATAATATTCAGGATGGAGATAGAATTTGACGAACAAAGATGTAAATACCGGCTCCAAAAACATCGAGCATGTGCAGTGAATACTGAAAGTTACTAGAAATATTAAAACAAAAGTTACTAGATTTCTGAGGTTAATTTGTGTTACCGTTTTATGTTTTCTGTTTATATGTGAACATAATAAAATATAAGACATAATAGTTTATAAACAATATTTTGAATAGAGATCGATGTGTTCGATACCATCTACATTGGTAACGGTTGAAACTCTTAAAAGAACCAAAAAGTAACGTTTTTAATTTGCTTATAAAAATATATTTCAAACATTTATTAATGAAAACAGTTGATCAAAATGAAATTCCAGTATAATTACAACATACCATCAGTTGATTACGATCCTGCGCAGTGGCTTGAAGGTGATATTCACAAATATGTAATTAAAATCTTATAAAATAATTTTTAATCTACAAATCAGAATGTTCATTCTTGTAATGAGTTTGTTTTGATGTACTAGATTATTTATTTATTTAACATATTTTAATGGCTATCGACCATAATTTGGTCTTTCCGCCTTGCATATGTTACATAAATATGATTTTTACAATTTTTTATTTATTTATTGAAGTTGTTTGTACGTTGAAGTGTTGGTGAAATGTTATAGTTTTCTTGTAGTGTTGATGTTTGAAGAATATGGTATGATTTTTGAAGACTGTTGAGTTGTGTGAAAAATTGAGTGTGAACTTGTGCGATAGTGAGTGGCATACACTCACTATCACAGTATGTGAGTATAATTTTGCGGTGAATTAATTTAAATAATTGACCCAGTGGAATGCCCACCCCGTGGACTCGAACCTCGCCCTCCTACGTTGTAAACAGATACTTCACCACTAGGCTGCCCAGGTGGGCCAAGGTATTACATTATGTCTAAAAATAGTGTAGCCACTGAGAAATCGTGCAGATGGGGCAAAATGAACATTTGATTGAAAGCGACTTGGAGGAAACGTTACAGCCCATTGAAGAAGATGCTTCAACTGTCACTGGAAACGTGACATTTAATTTGAAAAATCTTATTGTTAGCGAAGTGTTAAGAATGGCAAATGAGCTTTGCTTGATCATTGAACTGTTTATGGAACAAAGTCTAATTTTTAAGAGCCTAGTACTTTTAAGAATGCTAGTACTTCGGATGATCTGAATTAAAGGAGATTTTAAAAAGTGCCAAGCAAGAGCATATTGCACAATTCTTTAAACCATTGCCTAAGCCTTAAGATAATTAATTGCAAGTCAAAAACTTCATTGACGAAATGAATTTGAACAGATAGAATCAAGTGACATTCAGGAATTGCTTGAATAGCGCGATAAAGATTTGACTGAAACCGATTTGGAGGAAATGTTAAAATCAGAGCCCATTGAAGAAGAGGCTTCAATCAACAATTGAAACGTGTCATTTAATTTGAAAATTCTTACAATTAGTGAAGGTTTAAGAATGGCAAATGAGCTTTACGTTTTATTAACATTGATCCGCCTATGAAACGAAGTCTTATTTTTAAGAGGCAAAGTTTAGCTTATCCAGTCAGGTGATCCAGTGGTCGACCTCTCCGAGGTGGCGGTCTATCCATGTTCTTATAGATGGGATTAGTTTCTTGGTCCATTTATTTCACATAGATTTAACGCAACTATTTCTTGAAAGCATATTCTTTCCAATACTCCCACGGAATGTAGTAACTCTGATGAAGCGCATCCAGCGAATTATAGAGATTGTGTGGTTGTAAAAGATTTTCAGAACATGCGAAATACACAATTAATTAACTATTCTAATGAATGAAAAGAGATAACAGTTGAGACTATTAGCTCAAATCGAAGTGTCCTGAAGATTCCATTTTTTAAAATTTTTCTTCATGCAAAATACAATAATATCTGATACTGTTAACGCTCCATTATTAAGGAAGAAATCGCAAAGTATATGCGCACAAATAGGAGATTCGCCTTCGTTACCAACCAAACCTAGCAACATGACAAATTTTAATAACAGAGTGAAACCTGCTGTATACGGAAAATCATGGGTCCGACCATTTTCACCGTTGATGCCAGGTTTACACATACAAAAGTTGAACATGATGAAGCAACGGTGGAGCACATGGTTTTTTGGAAGTCAGAGCGGGCAAAATTTGCGACTGCTGAGTATCAGTCTGAATTGAAGGAGCTTTGAAAAACAAGCAAGTGAAAATTATACCATTCTTCAAACCATTACCTACGCCTTAAGATAATTAAACAAAATGTTCAGAAACTTAAATTAAATTGATTTTTATATATTGTTTTTTGTCACCTAAGAACGTATTCCTTATAATCCCATATAAATTATCATTACTCACCATTACATATACTCCGAGAATAGATATCTTTTACTATACATCAAAAATTATAAAATGAAAATTTATTTCGCCGCTAATTATAAGTGGTACAGTTTATATATTGAAGCATTATATGCTTTTGATAACACCAATTGAAAAATTTGAACATGTTTTTCAAACGTTTTCTTAAACTTGATGAATATATTTGTTAGCCCTAACATTCTTAATACATCGTAAATATGTTCGATTAAATATAAAAAAAAATTAACGAGTATAGTTAGTTAGAAGCCGGCTACTACTACCAGTGACCTGTTTGTACAATTTCAAAACATATCAATTGCTTTCTCATATAAATGCTACCAACCGTCGCTCCTGCAATCTTTTGATAGTAGTTTAGCAGTATCGTGTCTCACCGGCTTCTATTTCTGGTCAAAACTCCGGCTTATATTTCGGTCGTACATATGGGGGCGGGCTTGGGCGGCAGTGATGACCCCTGTTTAGAGTACTTGTCGGGCTGTTGGTGTAAGACATGTGCGCTGATTCAGGTGACAGGCAGATTAAATCGCGTGGTGTAGAAAAATTGCGAAGAGAATTTGTTGCTTTCTGGATCGTTTCAAAGTTGGCGAAGTTTTGTATTGCATCGTCTTGTGTTTCAGACTCCTCTCCTTTTACACTGAAAATAATCGTGTTTGCAATTAGTAATTATTGATTTTCCTGAGATTTATTAGCACACTTCTTGATTTAAGTTTTTGTAAATATAAAAACTTGATTAGGCTGAAAAATCAAAAGTGATTGAGTGTGAGATGTTAACAGTGATCAAACATTTTAGTTAGTTGTTAGAACTGCAAACTTATTTACCTATCATTATCACGATCAGTACACAAATGAAACAGATTGGCAAAGTATTCCTCACTCAAAGGATCTTCCCTATAATTATATAGTACAATGATGAATAGGGGCTATATACAAATAAAGGAAAATCACATTAAATCACTATATAAACATACAGTATACCGTTGAGTGTTGTGTTTGAATGTCAGTTATTATATATGTTTGTTTGCAATTAATCAAAGGTCGAGTCAAATTTGCATACCCTTTAGAACCCTGGTCCAACGTACGGCCTATAGGTGGGCAATTAGATTGTCAAGGGGGGCAATGGAGTCATCACGAGTTAAATTTCGTTCGAAAAAGCAAATTTTAAAATCATTGCAATAAATATTTAAAAAATCACTAAATTCAAAGAATCTGTAAAAATACAGACAAATATCGTGATTAAAATTATTTCTTGGTCCAGTCAAGTGGCACCGCGGTATGTTCGATGACTGTTGACCACAAGATCCCGATTTCAGGGGACTATTGAACAAACTAAATTCTTCTTTTCAATATTATTAGTGTCTAATATTACTAATTACATTGAAAAAGAATTGAATAGAGCGAATGACTATAGTTGCGAACAGCAACATCGACCCGCGCATCAACGCGGATCTTTTATTTTAGCAAGACCCGAACTACTCAAATTTTTGTATAATGACTTGTTGCCCATTATACTCCAGGTCAAGAACTTCCTCACTCGCACCGTCGACTTCGAGGACATCTATCACATCGCTATCAACTTCTCCTAGTGCCTAACCGTTTCCAACAATAGTAGTGACCATAGTAGCATGTCAAATCAAAGAAAAAAATGCAATTTCCTTTTTTAGTTATATCCTAAAACCTCACAAACAAGTTTCCTTATGTAAACATGTCAATTTTTAATATTTACAATTATGAATATAATATAGAGGGAGAATTTGATTTTTTTTTGAGATGGTACGGCACAAAAAAACATTGGAAAACACTGCTTCAAACGCAAATTTAAGAATGTGTAGTAAAACAAATAATTGTCTAATAACTACTTAATGAAATCTGATGGCTAAAAATACCAAATAACGATTTTGGGAAACACTAACAACAAATACAGTATGAAAAGTAATACTTACATCCCCTCATTATGGAAGCATAAAATCAATGAAAGAATCAGCCCTAACAGCGTCATAATAAACATCGGCACCAAAATCGTGAAGAGGAATTCATGCTTGTACGAACGTTCCGGTACTTCGTCGATGAACAACGTTTCCCAATGATCCTGGATCAGCTTCTCCGTGTTCACATTCATATTTGAATGATTCTCAATATTCGCCCTCGAGTGTTGCATTGCGGAACTATTATCTTCTAACTTAAACATTTACAAAAAGAGTCAAAACTGACCGAAACATAAATTTAAAAAAATAAATTAGTCTTACCGAAATATATACTATTAAATAAAAAATAATCTTTGTTAAACAATAACTAAAACTTTAAATGTTCGAACTGAAATAAAATATACGATATATCTGATGACACATTTCTTACCAGTCGAAAAGCACACCAATCCAAGTTAAATCCAGCATCCCGAAAATATCTTTCCACCGTCGTTCTCTTAAAATCCCTTGGACAACTAGGCACCTTCCACAGAGGCTTAACTTCCTCCTGCAGTTCAACCAATTCGTTGCTAAGTGGTGCACGACTTCCAATCCGAAGAACAACCCCTTCGCCCTCAGTGGGGTCAAGTGGTAACCGGGCGCCTAACTCGATTGCCGACGCTAGGAAAGTGACATACAAATCATCATCGCTTTCCTTCCACAACCGCTTCCTGAAGACATCTTTTAATCTATCCATGCATTCCATATCAAACATGTCGTCCACATTCAAATTGTCGATTTTCAGTTGGACTTCATACTTTGCTGGTTTGAGTTTCTCGGTAATGTGTATAGGCAACACGCGTTTCCTTGTATCGTAGGTTTTTCTATTCAGCGCTACCACGTCCAGATTAATGTGACCCATTTTATTCGGTGGTACCCCATAGAGAAAGCCGGAGTTATGCTTGTGGCTGTATATGTAATTTATCCATTTTGGAAGGTCTGGAGCGTCTTTGAGAGATGGTTGATAGACATACTGTCCTCTGATGCCTAAATGTTAGTGTATGACTGTTTTTTTAAGATGATAAAATGATATAGTTAGATATCGTTACCTTCATAAGTCCAATTGAACATATCTGGATTGATTTCAATCTCAAAAACTTCTGTTGTGAGAACATTCTCGGGATAAACATAAGTTATCGTCGCTAAAAGTAAAGAGAGGCTGAATATTGAGATGTGAGACATTTTTGTTGTGGTATTCAACGAGTTGCAAGCTTGCGCCGTGCGTCGGAGAAGTTATTGATAGAATTTCGGTAGCGCAGAAGCAGTAAGGCTCGGTTTATGTCATCTCCCCCTCTTTTATTCGCTTTTAGACCGAGTTTATTTGTTCTTTTTTTTGGGTTTTTGCGTTAAAATAAATATTTATGAACATTTGCATATTCACTCAATATGAATTATGAATTCAATTTTAATTTTAGATTTGGCATTTTTCTGCCTTTCCTCCCATTTCTATTTTCGCCTTTGGATCCTTTTATATCTGACTGTAATACTTTTAATACTACCTCAATCCCTTTAATCATTTTTTAGTCATCCTACAAATTAGTAATATCATGTTTTTTGTACAAGAATAATTAGTATAATTCATTATAATCTCAGAATCCGTTCATAAAATATTCCCTGTTAATTGTATATACGAAACATGTAATTCTATGTTCAAACTCACGATAAAATTGACGTGAATACTGACGCAGTCTAATTGTTTCTAAATGCTGGTTAGTTAATGTTAATGTTATATTGTA